>QANU01005322.1:108554-148462 GCA_003254905.1 Nissolia schottii
TGTTACATACCCGCCACCGCCAGCCACTGATTCGGTTAAGAAAGGAAAGGATATTATTCCTTTTCCGTATCATTATACCAGAAGAGGAAAGAATAAATCAGCCTGATAATTATTTTGAATTTAAATCAGATAGAATCTGATTGATGAGCTGTGTTATTTTATTGTTATTAGATAAAATAAGTAGTTGCAGATAAAAGGGGAAGGTGAGGGATTTTAGGGATTTTCAGCATTGATTCTCTTTGGCTGATTGTATTTGAGGAAACCGTGAGGGCAGAGGGAGGCATTCAGACTTTTAGACAGAACTCTGAGGGGACCAAGGGATCCATTAATTCCCAGGCAATTTTCTTAATCCTATTTTATTTATTTTCAGCCCTTGGGCTTGTTTAGGTTCTGCCAGGAAATTCCCCACTGGAATTCCTGATATTAATCAATAAAATTCAGCAGTTTATTCATTATTTCTCTATCAATTGATACCAGTTCTTACATGTTGACGGGGTGAGGGTGGGGGTGGGAAGGGTAAACAAGTATACACTATACAGTAAAAAATTAAGGGTAAAACGGTCATTTTAGATATTTTAATCTGAAATAAATTAAGGGTCGGTGTAAGTTTGCAAACTACACGGGGTAAGTGTATTAAAGAACCCCAGGAGAGGTTGGTATAATTATCCCTAATGGTTATGCTATTGAGAAGTTAGTAGTTCATACTTCAATTTTGTTTTATGCATATGCTTTTAGGACTAATGGGAGCAGCGAAAGCTTATTGATAGTTCTGGGAAAGTATTAAAATGAGATAGAACATCAGGCACCACAAGAACTGTCAGTTTGTTAGTCTTCAAGAAAGAAATTTAAATTCTCACATATCTTTTAGAAACAAATGATTCTTCACTTATGTACCCTCTTAGGCTCCTTACCTAAGTTCCCTTTAGGAATGTACAAATATCATGCTTGTGAGGATTGGTGGCATTTTAACAGCATGAAATCAAATTGAGTTGCTGATGGATTGTCAGTTTATTATTTTGCTATTATGTTTTGTGGATATCACATTATTTTAGATTGTTTATTTTAACAACGTGTTGTTACCTTGTTCTCTTACTGTTGTATTACTATATGCAATAACAACATTCACAAATTAGGTGGAAATTGTAGTTACTAGAATGAGGGCCACCTGAATTCCAAAATTTTTCTGGAAATTGAAATTGTATATTTGGTGCAAGATTTTTTTGGCATCAGATTTTGTAACTCTTATCAGTACCATCAATCTGGCCGGTACAGAAAGATTGTACACAAATCTGGCGGCAGGGTCAGTCCCGATGTACCATTCTGTCAATGGCATGACATGCGTCGTGCCCCCATTTACATATGACTACTTTATTTGCTCCTTTTGTTTAATGAGTAAACTTGGATTTTGGTCCCGAAAGATGCATGTGATTTCAACAGTCTCAATTTTTTTTTAACATCAATATGTCTCTGAAAGTGATAGTGTTACACCATATAGTCCCTGAAATTTGTTTAACATCAAATAGGTCCATCAAAGTGCTATCACTAGTCTTTCAGAAAACTGTTTGATATCAAATATGTCCATCAAAGTTAAAATGTGTTATGATTCTAGTCCCTAAAAAACTTTGTTGAAAAGGGAACCAGGTAAAGTGATCTCACATTTTGACTTTTAGGGATCTATTTTACGTCAAATAACTTTCACGAACTGACGTTATGTCACATGCATCTTCCTGAGACCAAAATGCATGTTTACTTTTATAAAGTTGCTCAATTGAATTATGTTTTATTGTGTATGCATTATAATAATGATAAAAGATTTGAAAATGTATGCAATCACAATCTCTAGAACGTTTAATCTTGCTAGTTATTGTGCAATATCAAGAGTTACCAGATGGGGAAATTTCTAAGCCAGAATTCATGTTTCTGTACAGGCAAGGACAACACTAGTGTATTTTAGTGTGCTCAGGACTCAAATGGTTTTTCTGCATTGCTATGAATATGAATATAAGCTTTCAGGCCACTGGAATTGCATTGCTTCTGGTTGTCATAGATACGCTTCCTGCTCTTCTCCTTCTTTTTGGTTTTTTTGGGCCTTTTCTTAGCCTCTGCATCTTGAGGCCAATAATGAATGTAATCTTTGTCAAACAATGTATTATAAATGAGTATCTTGTTTGCACTAGTATAAATGGGAGAAAGTATGTATAAAAGGATCCTAATGAAGTTCTTACCTAAATTTGATATACAAATTGACATGTTGATTGCCCTTGTGTAGAGAAATACATTTCCTGCTATATAAATTGACAGAAAATGGCTTATGCATGTTTGGTTTGGCGTTGACAAAGCTTAAATCATGATTTCCAGCAGCTTGAACTCACGATCTCGTACATGCCAATGCGCTAATTCAAAATATGAATATGGTTTTGGTATTGGTAATCGTAACTGATATTTGAGATAATTCTCTAAGCCAGCATTGGAAAAATAGCACCAACAATTGTTGAGGAAGACATTAAATCTTGGTTGAAATTTCTTCCAATTGTTGCTGATGCTCTACAATGTTCTAATCCTTGAAACACTTTTTCTGCCATAGAAACAGGATGAGTTTTTCTTGTTGAAGACTTTCAACGATAGCACTGATGATAGAGTTGTGCTCAAGCCAAACTATGAAACTTCACAAGAATTTCTTAAATTCACAAATTGATTATTCACTAATGATTTAGAATGAGTCAACATCGTTATTTATATTTTTAAACAAGTAACTAATGAGCTTCGTTAACCACTAATGGGCCTGATTCTTAATATGAGTCGCAACTTTGATGTGAATAAGGGCAGGAAATGTGTTGTGCCTCCATTACTTACAATGACTCATTGTAACACAACTCTATCACAAATAATATTAGGATCTAACCGCGTGATACGTGACAAGTTTAAATACTGTTTATGTTTAATTTTGAATTAGTGAGTTTTCAACTCATTTTATCACCTTTGAAAATTTCATTTAGTTACATTTTTATATAGTTTTTGGTCTTAGGATAAATGTTGAGATTTCTAGCTTATCCCTTTGTTTGTCTTCTAGTCCGGGTAGCCCTCTATAAATTGGGGCTTCCTCTCCATTGTAAAATATCAGAAATCAGAAGGAATACTATCCTTTGTTCTTACAAATTCTATGGCTTTCTAAATTCCCTTTCTCTTCCTGAAAACTTGAGTTCCTATATCGACCCATGCTCTCTTAGAATCTGAGAAGGAGAAGACAAGTGAGTATCCATGGCTTGGACTATGCTCTGTACTTGCCTCTTTCAGAGGAATATGTATATCAGAAACATGCCGGATCAAGATCTTTGCATTCCGATCCTATCTATTGTAAGATATAACTGTTATGAGTAAGCTGTAGCTCGAAAAGTAAGCTATGGTTATGCCGAAGATCTCGCCTTGCTTAAAGTAATGGTTCTTATCTTATGATAGCATAGGCTCCACATCCGGCCAACACATAGTTGGTTAGAGAGTTCCAAACTTCTTAATTAATAATTTTGAGTTCAAATGTTTAAAATAAAACAATGTGCTAAGAGAGATTGTCGCTCATGTATATATATTTTTTTAGAGACATCTTTTTTTTATATGAATATTGCGAACCATCAACTATCCATCTTAAAATCTTCAAATTAAAATGAATCTTAATCTTAACTCCTAACATTTATCAATCTTTATGGTATTAAATTCATAATTTACACCATAATAATTCTTTACTTAAAAGTATAATTGCTTACCACTTCATCTACACTAATTAAAAAACAGAGGATACATATATAAATAAATAAATGAAAGATTACTTCAGTGCTTTGGTAATAGATAGTTACATGCGTGAGGAGAAACCATATACGTATGTGTGTGTGTATTTATATATGTATCTGTATATGTATGTATGTAGATGAAGTAAATGTCATTATGTCAACACTAAAACTGCACAATAACAAGTAGCCATAAGAATCGCAGATCATGTCCATGATACTCACTCTATTCTTCACCTTTCTCGTTCTCTCCCATGCTTCGTCTCCGCCCTCCTCCACCGTCTGCATCGTCGGTGCGGGCATCGGTGGTTCTTCCGTCGCCCACTTCCTCCGCAAGTACTCGCCGGCCTCCGCTCCCGCCGCCAAAATCCGAGTGTTCGAGCGCCGCGGCGTCGTCGGTGGCCGCATGGCCACCGTGACCGTCGCCGGCGAGACCTTCGAGGCCGGAGCCTCGATCATCCACCCTAAGAACCTCCACGCCGTGAACTACACCAAGCTCCTCGGCCTCAAGGTGAAGCCTCCGTCTAAGGGATCCAGCTCCTTCGGGATTTGGAACGGCAGAAGCTTCGTCTTCAAAACGGTTAAGATCAGTTCCGACATTCCGCTCGTCGAGAAGCTCCTCAAATTTCCGTTAATCGATTATCTCGTCTCCAATCTCGTCTCGTTCGTTAATTCGGCGCTATTGTTCTTTCGTTACGGTTTCTCGCTTCTGAAGATGCAGAATTTCGTTGAGGTATATATGTCTCTTGAGAATTTTCTTTTTGTTCACATACATTATGTTAATTCTCAATTTAGTCTTTAAAAGAGTTTTTACTTAATTACTTTTTATCTGTACTTGCTGTTTTTTGCCATTATAATACATTAGTATATAAAGAGCACTAGAGTTGGGATTATATTAAAAATATCCGTATATACCTGAACTAAGTATGATTTTTTAGTTTAATTACTATCCGCAAACACTGTAAAAGAGTTTACATTGGGATTCAACTATGTGTCAATAAAAGTAGATGATTCTCATGCCCACTGCTTAAAAGAGAAATAATGTTTGTTGATGTGATGGTGTTAGATGTATGAAAATGGAATGTGATTTGCTCTCTGATGAAGTTGTGATTTTCAAATTTTTTAGAGTGCTGTGGGGAAGTTCTTGAAGTACTATGAGGAGCAAGGTTCGAGGCCAGTTTTTGAGACAGTGGATGAGATGCTCAAATGGGCTGGTTTGTATAATCTTACTACCAGGACTTTGCAGGATGAGTTGGCTGATGCTGGGTTGTCTCCCTTGTTGGTCAATGAACTAGTCACCGTAAGAATTCTTAGTGTCCTTTTTTTGAATATATGTTACAGTAGCAATTAAGCTGAGTGCATGGATAACACTGTCTTGGTGTGAACTGTGAAGGGCTTGTTTGCCATTACCAGTCTACAGGCGCCTTTTTTGTGAATTGTGATGATGTAGATATAACTATTTTATGGTGAACAATTTGATGAATTGTTCAAACATCGAAGCCTCATGATTTTTTCATGGTTTGATTTTTTGATGCGTGTTACTTGTTTGCTTGTTTCAACTAGTACCAATTTAACATTGATGGTTACTTTGATGTGAAAGCATCATATGACTATTGAACAATTGACTTGTTTTACTCTTTTAAAATGCCCTAGCTTCCTCTTGGGAAACCATTTTTCTTGCTGTGAGAATAAATAGAAGCTTCAGTTTATTGAATTAGAGGCTCAGAGGTAGGTCTCTTCTTTGCTTTTGTCCACAGAACTGGATGCAGACTTTAGATCAATTACAATATTCTGACCCATTGCCAGCTAGTTGAGTTGAGGGGTTTTATTGGTAATGTAGTTGATTCCAATCAAAATTAAGTTGTCCAAGAAAGAAGTGTGTGAGATTTAGAACAAACTCAATGGAGCATGGGCTAACTTGTTTTCTGTTTGTGTATGCAGGTCATCACACGTATTAATTACGGCCAGAGTGTCTTAATGAGTGGGCTGGCTGGTGCAGTTTCTCTGGCAGGATCCGGTGGAGGACTATGGGCCATTGATGGGGGCAACTGGCAAATGGCTGCTGGACTGATCAATCAGTCAGATGTTGCATTGCACTTGCATGAAGAAATAACATCCGTTGCTGACCTTGAAGATTATTATGAACTCAACTCCACAAAAGGAAACAGTTATACCTGTGAAGTTGTGGTGGTTGCGACACCGTTGGATGAGTTAAAAATTCAATTCATTCCCCCAATTTCAGTTCCTGAAAGAAAATTACAGCACACGCATACAACTTTTGTTAGCGGCCTTTTAAACCCTGTGAGTATTTTGATAGATCGAGATCCATTAGTCATATTCTTACTGAAATTATGTAGTAAAGATTTGAGAATTGAGATTTCATCCTTGTTATGTTGTTCTCTTTATTTTGGTTGGTGCTACTTCTAATGGTGATGCTTTGTCGTGCGCTAGGTATATTTTGGACTCAGTTGTGCGACAAAAATTCCAGAACTTGTGGGCACAGTGGAGGATCCTAACCTTCCATTCTCAAGCATTTCAGTTCTCAAGAAGCACAGTGAAAAAGAATCCACTTATAAAGTATTCTCTCGTCAACCAATGACAGACACATTACTAGATAGCATCTTCAGGTAATACATACATCAGCTAGTTGGTTAATTCTTCACGAGCCTTAAAACTTAAGTTATACTCCTGATTTGGCACCAATATCTGATCACTTCCAGTTAGAAAAGAGGCTAGTCCATTATGTGGGTTAAGCCATGGTTCAAAAACTTCACACTTCAAACCTAATAATAATGTCAACTCTGATCAATAATTTGGCCTTAAGATGCAAATGGCATGCATCAGGGTTGGAACTTGAAGTCGACATTTAACTTGTTGAGCTTATAAACTTGAATTAGTGTGTAACTTTTGACGATTGCTGACACTGGCAGTGCGAGGAAGGAAACTATTCGGATAGACTGGGCTGCATACCCTCATTACAAGCCCCCAGAAATGTTTGCACCGTTTGTATTGGATGGGCGGCACTTGTACTATGTCAATTCGTTTGAAAATGCAGCTAGCACTATGGAGACGAGTGCCGTGGCAGCTGAGAATATTGCCAGACTCATAGTGTCAAGATATTTTGGGAAAGTAATTCAGCATTCGTGCTTTGCTGCTGGTAATCAAGGAGAGGATGCTTGCCCGACTCATTTGGATTTGTGAATTACAGTGATTGTAAGATATTGTTAGTTGGTTAAACTTTTAAGTGAGTTACGTTGAAAGATTTTGTACACTTTACTCTGAAAAACCATGTATATTTTGTATGCTTAATTAAGGCCTGATGCATGCATGTAGTTAACTTACCAAATGGAAGAGAGTTAGTTGCTATGTTTACTGTTGAACACCGGCAAAGCTAATGAAGCGGTGGATAAGAGAAATGTTATTTGTAGGATACCATGGTGATTCACAACCATTTGCCAGTAGATTAGATAAAGATGGGACAATACACAATTGTTCTCTCCCCTTTGTATTATTTTCTCATATATCAATGAATAATAGTGCATGATAATTGAGGATTTCACCGTGTTTGTGCCTGCTTCATAGACGCATTTAAGTGGAAAGTAAGAAGTCACAGCTACTAAGCTTCATAAATGCTGATGAATGTTAAGTCTTTCTTCGTCCACAAGGAAAGAGAAGTCAGTGCAACCATATCAACCAGGTGTTTGGGATATTATTGGCCATGACTAAACGTTTACTCTTTATATTGAATTTTTAATGTAAACAATGTGAGAGTGGCTAAGAGAAAAGGAAAAGAAATTGGTTTTCTCAGTATGTGATTCATG
Source organism: Nissolia schottii (assembly GCA_003254905.1). Classification (NCBI taxonomy): domain Eukaryota; kingdom Viridiplantae; phylum Streptophyta; class Magnoliopsida; order Fabales; family Fabaceae; genus Nissolia; species Nissolia schottii. The sequence continues at coordinate 116,155 of QANU01005322.1, forward strand.
TTCAAATTGATCTATCATATATGTACAAATTAAATGTCACTTCAAATACTAAAACCAATCAGAACTCCAGCAACTGCATGAAATTTGCAACAGAATTTGTAATGCTACAGGCAGACATGAAAGCCAGATGCTCCCCGCCTTAGTTTGCAAAGCAGTCAACGTGTTTCAAGCTGCCAATGGTTCCTCCAGAACTGTGACATCATCACTCGAGCTGTTAGCCAAATTCTTTTCTAGTTTCATTCTTTTATTTTGGTGAAATGCTGAGAGGAAAGGGGAGATACCTTTTTCTTTTGTAGATACTTCAGCATCACTGGCAGCTGGTGCCTTGGTTGGGACGTCAGGAAGGTCCAACTTTTCGTTGATTTCTTCAGGCACCGAGGTAGGAACTTCGGGAAGATCTTGGACTGCAAGCTGATGGCAAAAAAATAAATAATGACAACAGTTTAATTTTAACAATTTGAATGGAGTGGACTAGAAGTTAACACACAATTACAAAAAATTGAAAATCCATATACCTGGGTTTCCAACTTCTCAAATTCTGCTAAAATCTCTTCCTCGTCTTCTGCTGATAACTTCTCCCCTAGTATTGCATTAATTTCCTTCAAATTCAGCAAAATTATGGCAACAGTCAGCAAGCATCAAAAACAAACAGAAAATAATCAGGATCTGGAAAATGACAAAGAAGAAGTAGCAGTCAAATTTTAATCGCCAACACCACTTAAAGCTCAGTCAAACCGGAAAATAGTGCTATGAATCTGGACATGCAGCAATATAAGCATAATAGTGAAGTCAAGCTCACATCTTGATAAGCTTTAGCTTCAGCAGTATCATCCATAAGTTTCTGAACATCCTCAATGTTTATCTCACTTTGTATGGCTTTCATTGCGTCATTGCCAGCCTTCAAACTTTCAAACACAGCCTTCTGCTTGCTTGCCAGTTCAATATCTGCTAACTGAACCAGAGGAACAAGTGCACGAATTTGTTTTAGGAGTTTAATCATGAAAAAGGAAAGCAACACGAAAATGACATCAGAAGGAGAAAAGACTGAAGGCACCACTAAGCACCAACAAAGACAATTGTCACGCCATCAAAAGGTTCAAACAGGTACTGGCTTGATTTGTTGCTATTGGACAAATAGAAACAAAAACAAAAGATCAGAATAGAAATGAAAGAGAAAAATAAATTCAGCATTAAAAAATATTACTTGTTGCTCAACATTTATAAGCCAGGTATCAACTTGCTTCAACAATTCTTCTTGTGCCTTTTTTTTCTTTAATGCTAACAAGGCCCTGTCCTTCTTCTTTTCACGAATCAAGTCTCTAGCTGCTTGTTTTTCTGCTTCAATGACAGCATCAAGCTGGACAAACAAGAAATGAAAAAAAATGGAAAATAAATCAAGTAAGGTTACATATCATAAGGTACTGCATAATACTTGTTTTAACTAATGTGATATATCATCATTGAACAGTAGGTTAAGATAACTCCAAAGGACCCTGAACTTGTTCAGATGTAGAGCCATAAATTCATTTACTCCTGGTTAATAACAAAAAGTGTAAGCATCAACAACGTTCAGCAAATTTATTCATTTGCATACATCACTTACAGAGGATCAAGACACAGAGTCCAACACAGATTACTATGCTTACTAGTTGCTACTTAGACACAAGTTTATTGTCAAGCCAAGTTGATGCATGCACCTAGGCAAGTCAGAATACTTACTGAATGACCATTGTTTAGGAGTTGGCAAATGCAAAAGGTATCCAGAGGGATACAGCTGATAAGGGAAAGCCCTATCATGTATTAAATTGTGCTTCATGCATATTGAAAAATAAAAAGTTTGTGTGTCACGCTTAGATACTTCAGCTCATATTCTTACACCATGCAGCAACTGCTGTTACCAGAATAATTAGAATGTAATTTTTAAGGACGCGACCATCTTTTTAGATCAGTTATGAGACAAATTTGTCTTTTTGGCTTTTCCCTGTAGCTCTTCCCATGGCTTTTTTAAGAGTTTACTTTCTGTTGCTTTCTTTATTTGTTTATTAGATAGATAGCTTATCATATGTCCTATTCTTGTACTCTTTCTCTTTTCTTTTTCAATAACTTGGTAATTTTATGCAGAGGTAACACAAGTTTTAATTCCATTAAATTATTACTAGAATGAAGCATAACAGCCTCTATCATCATGCACTCAATATCAAACACACAAACACACTGCACTCTGACTAGTTTTGTGCTGGTTTTGCTCATCTCATGGCCCAAGGTCTATTCAAGGAAAAAACATTTAAGAAAAATCAAAGCCAAGGTACCATCTTTCATTCCTTAATTAGGATCTCTCCAACTAAAATCCTAAACTCCAACATTTCACTAATTCAATCCCACAGTCCAGAAAGCACGGCCAAACTGCAATCTGTCGTCCCAAGGCAGTTCAAACGAGAGGTTAACCAACACCTCGCTATAATCTTCTCAGCAGCAAAGCAAAAAAGATAATTAGTCTAACCATTTCTAAAGTATTAACTCTTCTGAAGTCACTACTAGTATTGAAATTCATTTGCCATTGCCAAAAGCCACTAAATTGCCCCTTATTCACAAAAAGGATTCTAGCTTTCTACATGGCCATGTAGAATTTGGGTTGTGAATTCAACTTTAGAATTCACAACTGATTCTCGTTCAGATTCCAACATAAAATCTAAAGTTAATTAACTCACTTTTCATGAAAAGAAGAAGTTACTGCAGAAATTCAAACAATCTAAATACAAATGCAGAAGACACAACAAACTGGCTTCTCCTTTGTTCGTTTCCACCCACAATTAGACCCACTTACTACGAAGTAGAGAAATAATATGTGATCGATAAGAAAGAGTGGAAGGGGAGTGGGTGAGGTGTCGAACCTTTTGTTGGTATTGAGCAAGCTTGCGTCTTTGGGTCTTGAGAGCGAGAATTGCTCGATCCACATCGGTGACCTTTGGCTTCTTCACAAATATATTCCCCATCAATCAAATCAATCGATTTCTGAATTCTGATTCTTTCACTCTACTCTTCTTGTAAGCGTGCCTCGACCATCGTGCTGCTAGGAATGAATTGAAGCTGTTTGGATTTTCAGTTTTGCGTTGGACAGAGAGCAAACACCAAACAACGGCGACACCGACTTCCACTGGGTTTTGGTTTTGGTCATCGTATTAGATTTGTCCGATAATGGTAGAAAGTCCATCGAAATAATCCTTTAATGTTTTTCATTCCGGATAAGTGGGGTTAGCGGAATTTGCTACAGATTCTTGTATTTAATTTGTGAAATGAAAAAAACATTTTAAGAAAGTTGTATTTTTAAGAATAAAAAAAATACACACATTTTTTTCATTTTATAATTATAAATAAGTGAATTTATCCTTATTTAAAATTAAAAATTTAACTTTACTCCATAATAATAATAATAATACTTTTGAGAGTTGAAAAAATAATTAATATTAAATAGTAATAATAATTAATATTAAATAATTCATAATACTGATAATAATAGTAAGTATTAAAAATAATAATAGTATTAATAAATAATTAATAATATTAAAATAATAATAATAAAAAATAATAATTTTGTGGGAGTTGAATAGTTGATAAAATAATTAATATTAAATAATAATAAGTAATTAATAATAGTATTAGTAATAATAATTAATATTAAATCATTAATAATAAAAATACTAAATAAATAATAAAAAAATAAATAATATTAATAATTTTTTTGAGAGTTGAGAAAGTAACTCTTAACTATATGTAAATTATATTTAAATATGAGTTTAATATGTATAATTATATTATTTTTCATTTGTTATGAGTATTTTTGGTAAAACAAAAAAAGACTCCCAAGAATATTAATGTCAACCAAACACATGAATGGTTCATTCTTAAGCATATTTTGCAAGATTTCCAATAATTTAATCAGTGAACCAAATACGTTTAAAAGTCATTTCTAGGAGTAGAATTCTTTAAAATGTTATTCCTATAAATGTTTACTGATTTCGCGAACCACACATCCCCTTAAGAACTAATTTGATCAATTAACCATACTATTTGAACATACCCAAATATGTTTATACTTTGTCACCTTCTCACAAACACATGATGAGACTCACTTCTTAAGGTGAACTTCATGATGTGTTAGGAGAAAGTGACAAGCTATCCACGTATTTGAATATGAACAAAGAGCATTCCCCTTTGATCAATACTCCGCAACTTGGGGGATCAATTTGATATTCCAAAAATGTTATTTGTACGCTAAGATTGATGTACATATAACACTACTATTTGATATTCCCATGGTTTTGGGATTGAAATGCTGTTAACTTGGGACAAATTTAATGGTTTATTATTTGCTAAACCCATATTGACCATGTCAAAAATTCATTCTTAAAACATTTATTTCCTTCTATTACTCTCTCACTTCATGCTTGAAACTCACCCGCCATCATGTGAATTGATACCACATGATGCATAAAGAGAGTGGAGAGAGTGATAGTAGAAGAGATAGAAAGTATTTTTTTAGTGAGTCATTTATTTTAAATAATGTCATAATATTTGATTATGTTATGAAAAAAACACAAATAATTTAAATAATTGAAGTATTCTTAAAACTGATAAGACTCAATTAATGTGTATCTTTCTCTCTCATAACACAACTAAACATGATACTTTTTACCATGAGAGGATCATTTCATTTTCTTTATAAGTGAGATAGAAAGTGATTTAATGAAAATATTGCATTTAAATTTTATTCTATTTTATGGATATCACATAATATTACATGCCAAGATAACTCGAGATAATTTGTATTTATGGTGTATTAATAACATGACAGTTAAGAATAATAACATATTTTACGTTATTGTAAGTTAATTAAGGAGTCTAATATATCATATGATCCAATAATAAAGATCACGAGAGTGTATTGATATATCAAATGATGTATAATGCATTGTAATAATTCTTTAACTTGATTAAACTTTAAAAATGTGGTTAAATGTATTTTAACAATGATGAAATGAAGTCTGCGTGATGTCCTTTGAGCATCAATACAATTCCATGAATTAAAGTTATCAGGTTTTTAATTGGGCTCTACTTGTATGCTTAGTCCAAAATTTTATAAGCGAAACACTTCTAAATAAAATATGAGTTAGTCTAGTCTTAACTCTTTCTTGATTTTACAGGGCATGATTTATACACAAAAGAAAAACACAAATGCTATTTTCACGTAAACACTAAAATTTAATGTTAAAATAGCACACCCTAAAGAAAAAAAAAGGGGCTAATCAAAGTTTTATTTTTTCTTTACAGGCAAGAAGAAATGGTTGTCAATTTTTGCAATAACAAAAAATAAATTAAAATATTAATTCTAAAAGTTTAACAATTTATATTTTTTTTTACAGATTTTATAGTTAATTTTTGAATAACATAAATTAATAAGTTAATATAATCTATTTATAGAGTTAAAGAACATACCACATCATCTTGTAAATTCTGAGGGGGAAAACCAAGCTGGAAGGTTTTTACCTCCAGCATATTTTTAAGAAAATGAAAACATATTGAAGACACTCGAAAACGCAAGCGTTTCGGTTTTGAAACAGTGAGTGAAATGAACAATAAACTTTGCACCACACTCTCCACTCCGGCACTGCTACTAGTAAGCTTCTCTAGTAAGTCATTTTTTGCATTTGGGCGCCAAAAGGGTTTGCAGGTTTTTATTTTTGGCTCTCTCAATTCATTTCTCTCATCTCACTCCTATATAAAGACACATAACAACTCATCTTTTCACTTTTCAAATTTCACTTTCACACTCAGAGAGAAAGAGAAGCTGAAGAAAAATGTCTGGAACTGGAAGGGGGAAGAGGAAGGAGGAGCACGATAACGCTTCCGATGCCGACTCTGAAGGCGCCGCGCCTCCCAAGAAAACCTCCAAGACCGATTCCGACGACCCTGACTCCATCGTCGTCTGCGAGGTTATCTTCTTTCATCTTCACTCCTTCAAGCCTTCGTAATCGCACTCTACTACTAGGGTTTTTTCTTTTTCGTTTTTGTTTTTCTACCTAATCTGCTCATTTTTAATTTAAAAATAATAAATTAATTTGCAGATTTCGAAGAACAGGAGGGTTTCTGTGAGGACCTGGCAAGGGAAGATCGTGGTTGACATTCGCGAGTTTTACGTCAAAGATGGCAAGCAACTCCCTGGCAAAAAAGGTTCCGTTATATGCTTTTGTTTTCCATTTATTTATTTGTTAATTTATTAATTTTATGGTGGTTTTCACTGTGCGGTCTTTGTTTGTTCAAATTCATGCGTGGTATACGATTTTGTTGTATATTAGGGTTCAATAGCTGGCTCTTGTCAGGGGTTGTTGAACTTTGTCCATTTCATTTGGTAGATTGTGTGAAGTAGGAGGATACCATTCTGTCTTGTCTTTTGAATACTGTAACTAAACTGGTTATTTGATTATTGGGCTGAATGCTTTGAGCTATTGCTCCACTTTTTAGATATCTTGTGGATCCCTTTATTCATTATTCGAGGAGTTACTGACAACAAGGAATGATAAGATATATGATGTTCCATGTTGAAAATTTGTGTTTTCATGGAGCGATGCTTCTAATTGCGCTCAGACTGGCATTTCAGCTTCAAATTATATGTTCTCACAAAGTGAAAACTGAAATATTAGTCCATGTTTGGTTTGGAGCATACTTAGCATGATGTTCCATGACTACTACACAATTTTTCACGTTGCTCAGCTGCTGATAATTGTAGTTCATGCTCTTATACGTGCAATGGGGTGGATGAAACTGTCAGAAGATGATCATGCACACATTAATTGTAAAGTTATTGGAAGTTTGAAGTCATTGACCATCGTGGGATAGGGATATGCTGGGGAATAATGAGTCATGGCTTTGAGAAATTTGTAATGATGGTTTTGTTAAATCATGTATCTATGATTTGACTTTAGCACTGCTAGGTTGTGTGTCTAACATTTCCACTGATCTGGTTCTTGATTACCATCTATTTGACAATTGAAAATATTATAACATGTTGTAATGACATGTTATGTATGATGTTTGGTAACCTGTGTTAACTGAATTGATACATGTTAAGTTGTGTTCAATGGATAACTGTTAACTTAATTTTCCATTAGCTTCTATGGGACAGGGCTGAGCATATTACTCTGATGTTTTATTTTTCATTTCTTACCAAGCTTCAGAGTTTCATGACTCGTTTAGACCTGAGATTCTTTTAGAATGCATCATGTATGTCAATTGGGATAAAAGTAGAGTACATTAATTTATTTTGCTTTCTTCTATTTGCCTTTACCGAGAAATTGGTTGTTTATAGAGCTCAATGGCATGATTGATTCATGTAATCAACCCTAACATGTACCATGAAGCATGGTGGTGGTTGTATTGATAATGATTTATATACATGAGCTACAGTGACTTTTTTTGGACTTGTTTTCAGGTATCTCATTGACCATGGATCAGGTACCATACCAAAACCCTATGGATTTTGTCCATTTATAAGTTCATTCCCGCTGTTCTGTTTGTAGGGCTAAAAATATAGATTAGACGATTCTAAAGCCTTTATTTATTATTCAAATACTAACTCCCTCTTGTATGTGCAGTGGAATGTCCTTCGTAATCACATTGAAGAAATTGATAAGGCAGTTAACGAGAATTCTTAAGAAATGGACATCCAATGGGTTTCCTTGACCAAATTTTAGCTCGTATGTTTCTTTTGTTTTTAGTGGGATTATTAGAAGCACAGATACCTAATCACGAAGAGCTTGAGTTTAGAATCTTAGGAATTTGGATATATTAAGCTCGTGATACTTAATGCATGTAAAGTGATTGACCAGTTATATGGCCTAGTATATGCTAGTATTCAGTTAACTCCGCAATGTTACCGTCCGATTTTGTCGTTTAGTAATTAGTAATGCATTGCTGTCTTGCCGTTTGATGCAACTTATTCTGGGTCCTCTCGCTGCTAACGAATTATGGTGGCATAAAAGTTCTCTAGTTCCTTTGTAGTTGTAAAGGTATTAGTTTCGTTATAACCACCCATCTCAATGAAATTGTTGGTTACTTGAGATAAATTGCTGTCATTGTTCAATCCGTTCAGATGTGAATTAAGGTTGACGCTATCCTATATATAAAATTTGAAAGTCACAAGCATAATCCTTGTTTGTGGCCTAATTTTGTATACGCGTAACATCTTGCGTACTTGTTGAAGAATGCTGTTAAATGCATGTGATGTGATAACGAATCTTTATTTAGACTTGAATGGCAGTTAAATTCACTTCAATGTTTGTTCTCCATTCTTAAAAGACGGAAAATATTAGCTAATAACATTTCGTACAAAATGTGGTTCCAGCAACAGCAACATGAATGTCAATTACAATTTCATTGAACTCCTCCGTCAAATATCATTACAGATTTCACTTCAGAGGACAAGAATGATAAGATAGAATACAATTTCCTGAATTTAGAGTAACTTTTTAGTAGGGCATAAATGAAAATGCAACTCTTTTAATCAATGAAATGGGTCACTAACCAACATAATCTCTCGGCAGAAATTGTTTCTGCAAAATTATCATGACAAACTTCAATTATCTACACTTGTATCATGGTATGAGTCACTTCTTTCCCCAATGCAATCAAATTATTTACGACGGGAAAGTGGCGTGGGTAGAAGAGTTGGCAAGGAAGTCGATGGAAGAGGCTGGCTCCAGCACTGTTCAGACTAATGTTGAACCACACAAGATCATGAATGGGTGGAGTGGACTGAAGGATTCAAACACTATACCCTGATACATCTTGTCTTCTGTTATCACTACACAGCAGGTATGCTTATGGATCCCATGTCAAGCACTCTTGGCAGAATCTGCAACATTGCAAAGCTTGTAAGATTTGGGGTTGTAAACATGCAGTATTCAGAATTGCCAATTAAGATAAACTCAAGAGTCATACCTCACCCAGCCGTGCATTGATTTTCAAGGGTACAAAATCATCAGCGCGTGTCACACCTACGTTTATAATTGCAGTGGCAGCACCAGCTTCATGAGCTGCCCTGTGAAAATTTAAAAAATCCAACTATGTCGGATATTTAGCCAGTCAATGGAACACATGCCAAAGGAAAATATTTCCATTGCTTGAAGTTCAAGAAAGACTTCCTCTTTCTGAATGGGAGTATTGAAGTTTGATTCTAATCACTAAATAAATTTTTCAGAAATGATAAGTAACAAATTCTCAATAGAAACAGAAAACAAGAAAAAAATCTAATTGATAAAAAAGTAAAAAAAATCACCTTATTTATTTATTCCTATATTAACAGAAAACAACGCAGCAACTTCAACCACATCTTTGAATGCATGTTAATCACTCAGCTATTCAATTATCTAGTTCAAAAAGATTTGTTCTTCGACTAGTATCACCACATGCATAAATCCTAAAAGAAGTATCAGCACAATTGATTTATCTTGCGTGTCAAATTTTGAATGGAGCAGCTTCAATAATCAGTTTATAAAATAGCTGAATCTGTCTAGAAAATTATATTGCACTTTAATTGTAAGCATTGTCGATGGGAACCATTTCTGATCAACAGGAAAGCGTGATTGAGTAGATGATGAAGGATTCCGCTCCAACATTGGACTCTTAACGGTTTTATTTGAAGGCGTGAAAACAGAAAAGAAAATGCATACCCACTATCATCCTCTCATCTTGCGGATATATTCAATGAATAAAAGGATAATTTTAACACCATAATCAAAGGACCTTACACAATTTTGAATCTACCTGACAAGTCGAAAAGCAGACATGGTCATCACAGACGATCCTAGTACAAGGAAAGCATCACAACTTCTAGCTGCTTCCATTGCCATATCAGCTCTGTCCTTGGGAACATTATCGCCAAAGAACACAACCTTCATAATTATTTACAATAATAAGAATGCAATATGTAAGCATTTCACATTTGATTTACTTAGACAGGAGTTTACATGTTGCTAGAAAAACAAGGCACCAATCAAAATGATCAATACAATTATATATACATGGTTGAACAGATAAATCAGACATGATTTCACTTAAAACACACCATAAAAGGTTAAAACACACCATAAACTTATGCAAGAAGGAATAGGCCAACATCAAAGTATCAAATAAGATAAAGAGACAGCAGAGCACACATCAAGGTTTGTCACATAAAACAGAATAAAGTAAAAAGAATAGACAACATAAATGGCAATGGAAGGCGGAACTTTGATTTGATTTCTCTGAATCAAAACGGAAAATATCAGTTGGCCAGTATTACAAGCAAAGCACCAAATGGCAACAGAATGCGAACTAGCATACACTGAACAGCCAATCAACTTCACTGCATAACAGGACATGCAACCTTTGAAGAAAATTTCATTTTTTGTTTTACCATTCCTTTCTTTTTTTTGGGGGGGGGGGGNAATTCAACTGAAAGAAACAAGATGGCTTACATCAGGTTTGAGAACTCCATTGCACTTATGACAGGTTGGAATGATGAAATCTTCCTCCCAAAATCTTTCATCAATCTCAATATCACCATCAGGTCTTTGTTTCATGCCAAAGCTCTTTTCTGACCCAGGGTTTCCATGGTCTAAATTTTCAATTGCTTCTGCCCACTGTTGTATAACATCAATTTTGGAAAAAATAAAGATCCATTACAAAAGGGAAAATCAGAACAGATGTATGCAGTCGGCAGTCCTATTGTTCTGGGAAACAAAAGCTCCAACTACTACATTAAATGATTGATGAAATGATGCATCAATACAGAACGGAGCAATTAGTTTTTCTTTTCTTTTGCTTTTCTTTTAGGTGACACAACACAAGTCATGTTCGACTTTCAGTACAAGGAACATATACTACTCTATTAGACACACACAATCAGAAATGATATAAGTGAATGATGAAACATACAAAACATAATTGTAAAGACAACTCAAGGACTGTCTTTTTATCTCCATTGTTTATCATTAGTGTTAAGGAACATTAATTAAACAAAAAAATGTATTCAAGTAAATTTTATGAGTTAGGAAAGTAGTTTCTTGTGGTGTCTGCAATAAGGATGTAGGTGTCATGATGCACAAGGGGTTTAACAGCCAGTATGGCGTTCACAAGTTGGAATCTTCCACTGAATATATTTGTCTTCTCCCATGCTTTTCTCTGTACTTTTCAATACCCATATTTTCTCAACAATCAGATTTCGCTTTATACCTATAAACCATATAATGAGATCACTGCTCTCCCCATTTCACACACTACATGGATGAACACCTAACCGCATCATTGTTATCCACCTAGGACATCTCCCTTCCTCAGAGTTAAGCAATAGAAAATAGCAGAAATTTCTATCACCGGCAAAACAAACCCAAACAAACCATCACCACCTCTTGTAAAATAGTGTTTACATAGATACTAAAATTGTCAACCAGCGAGACATTGTGTCTGATATATAAGTGTACATCTTTCAACATGATATTATACTTTACCCCTGGAATAAAAGGTATCTTACAAATACCATGATTTTGTCAGTCCTTAACTCCATCAGTAATTTTTTATAACACCTTTAGCATTTATTAAATGATGAGATAAATTTCCACAAAAATACCATAATACTAACCTTTGGATTAAGCTCCTTCAATTGGTCCTGAAATATGCTCCGCGAAATGGAATGTCTACAATCTATACAAATTACAGTGTATACAGTGCCATGTAACTCTAATGGGTTGCTACCAGCACGATGATGGAGCCTGAGAACAAGATGTATCAAAATTCCATGGTAGGCTTGCCATTAATATCTCAATTATCAAGTTTTCCAAGTAACCCTATCTGATAAATTACTAGATACCTGTCAACATTTTGGGTAATCATAAAATTGATGCGGCCAGCCTTCTCAAGTGTTGCCAAAGCACGATGGGCAGCACTAGGTTGTGCTGCTGTAAATTGCCTCCACCCAGCATAGCTCCTTGCCCAATATCGCCTCCGGGCTCGAGTTGAACGGAGAAACTCCTTTTTAAATGTCAAAAGAAAAGACAGATTAAAGGCAGAGAGACCAAGATGAAAAGGTAAAAAGAAAATCTAGCCATGTTTCGAAGTTTCTTCAGTCATTGGCATAAATCTTTGAATTTAAATATGCACTTGCACACACTAGTGGTAAATTCTTAATGATTTATCAACATTGAAGCCTTTTCTTCATTTTTAAAAGGACAGAATTCTAGGTTCCCTATGTTTTCTTGCTTGGCTTTCCTGACATCAAGGTGCAAATATCCTATTATGTTGACTCAATCACTCAAACAATATTTTTTCTGCTTTTCATCTCTTTCAAAAAAATCAACCAAAGATACTACAGATATTGTGGATATTTTTTCTTTGGGCCATAATGTTTAAGGTATTAGAAGATGATAAGAAATTCCACGTCATTAAAGCAACCATATGGAACATGATATCTAAATGAAAGTGATTTATGCTTTCCTATCCTTAATTTTTTGTTTCTTTAGGCTAGGCCATATTTTTATATCTCACTTAGGCACTACCACAGCATGATAAAAGAAGCAAATCAGCATGAACATGCCTTTAGATCACCTGATGGGTTATTGGTTTGAAACCAGAACTATAAGCTCCATTGGGGCTGCAATAAACAATAAATTGCTATCAGCAATAAAGGACACCAAAAAAAGTAAGCATCTTGAGTAATAAATATTAGTAATCTATTCCATATTCTCAAGATACCAAACTTAATGAGGATGATGCATATATAATCTTCACACATCACGCATCTGTTCTCCACATATGCACATCGATGCATCACTATTATTATTATTAAATTAAAATGTTGAAATCCATAGAGGCTTAGAGATTTCCTTTTTCTTAGGATTGACAGGAAACACATAACAGGCCAAAAATTTCTGGTCTCATACAAAGCAAACAAAGTTTTGCGGAAAAGCAGCTAAGTTTCTGCTATATTGTGCTTTGTTGCAAATCTTTACATAGTTGGTTCAAATCCCGATAAAAAAGGAGTGTTGTGCTATGCAGTCTACAACCAACATAAAACTTTGTTGAATTTTCATGACTTGAAACAATGTCTTGAGCAATTATATATGCATCACAATTTTACAGCTCCTATACAAATCACAATTAGTAATAATGGGAAATAAACTCTTCAGTAATCAGCAAGAAATGATATGATCAACCAAAATGCAATAAAATATATTAATAATTGTTGGTCTAAGCACAATATCAATGGAAGCATGGCCAAAATGAAAGCAAGTGAACCATTTAATCCTCTTTTGTTGCCATTAGTTTATAAATGCTTTCAGAAAATTAACAAGTTCCTACAAATATATTAATAGCTAGTGAACAAAATCTTTATGCAAACAACAATCTTTAAGTCTTGTCCCACTAGGTGCGGTCAGCTACAATGATCCATTCAACGACAACATAATATCCTATCATAAACCATGCCTAATGTCAATGAACAAAATTTCAATACATAAACAACCAAATGTTATCCCACTAAAAGATATCAGCTATAGCCTACTTGGATAACACGACATGATAGTGTCCTAGAGTAAAAATGAACAAAATTTCAATATCATAAAGAAAATAACGAGAAGCAACTCTGAGCATAACTACATCTGTCACTGTTCCCCAATAAACATTTCCATTAACCTCGCAATGTCAGTAAGTAATATACAAAAGAATCAGAACCTTCTATAGTCAGGGATCCCGCACTCTGTGCTAATTCCAGCTCCAGTCAATACCATGAGCTTGCTGCTGTACATTAGAATTTCAATCAATTTAGGCAACTGTTAAAACTTTGCATGATTAAATTATGAAAGCATTGATATCATATCTAATGTATGGAGCTCTAAAATATATCCGTAACTGAAATGATCACCTTTGGTCAAAAAATTGATACAAAAGGTTAATGTCTTTGATACTGGGAGGATCCGCATCAGGAACTGTCTTCTTATCCCTGAAGCCATTAGATGGGGGTTTTGCCTCATTTCTCGGCGAGGTACCAGGGACAGAGACTCGGCATGTTGTTTGCACAGACTTCGCACTACCCTTGAATGATAGTAGTCTTCCAAATCTTCTTGGCAAGGGCCAATTTCGAATTCTTGGTTGAAAAAAGTCTACGAGCATAACGGTACTAAAATCAGTCAATAAACTAACAATAGCATGTTGCTCACAAATAGTTAAGGCATTATGTGCAGCAGAAGCAGCTTGTGTATAAAAGGAAGCACACTTGCCTGTTACAATACTCCCTAGGAGAACTTGCCTTTCAATTCTAAGAGACTGCATTGTTTGGATAAAAAACACACTTATCAAGTAATTCAGCTATAAATAATGCAGAAATTCAGGTAGTTAAGTAAGTCAAAGATATGAACATTACTTGAATTCTCAGAGACTTGCTAGTTAAATTAAAAAAAGTGCATTTCCTCTAACAGTTAGAAGCCAATTGACATGATAAATGCAGTATTGTAATAGAGGATTTGCTGATAGAGGAAGAGTGTCAAAGTTCCCCACCGCACAAGTTGAACCATTTAATTAATTATTTATTTAATTTAATAAATTTTGTTTTGTCAATGGTAAGGAAGCTAGGCTGTGCTGGTAATAGGCGCAAAAATAATAATAGCATTGCATATCCTTCGAAGTTGTGAACATTGATCAGCAGAGAGAGAGAGGAACTCACAGATGTAGTGTGGGAATGGAAACGCAGAGACATGGCCATATATGGCGGTGGAACTCCACTCCACGCCCACATGAATTGAAATGAAATGGAGCAATTGTTACTTTGGTACCATCGGCACTATGCATCTTCTCTCTCGTATATGGTCCATTACATTGACATCTGCATCTACTCCTCCACGTCGCACTCTTCTCTGCCGCCTATACTTTTTTACTTGCATTTTTTTAAAAAATATTTTCCTCAGAAAAAAAAATATATATTTAGACTGATGTACTTAAAATTTTAGCTTAATTATATTTAAAATAATCAAGATTTTTACTTTTTAAAGATGAAAAAAGTAGAGAATTTTCGTCCATTTAAAATTTATCTTAATTAGTCATTTTAAGATTTATATTTATTATTTTTGGTTTAAACCCATAAGATAATTACATGATTGAAATGAAGTGGTAAGAAATGTTAATATTATATATAATTGTATATAAAAAGAATAAGAAATGTTTAAATAATTATAATAAAAAAAATTTGAATATTAATATTTATTTATTAAATTTAATTAGTAAAAAATCTAATTTTTATTATATTTTTATAATTAAATAATAATATTATCTTATGTAATGTAATATCTTATATATTGACTTACTAAACACTACCTAATATTAAAAGTTATGTCGTCTTATATAATTAGACTCACTCATGTAAGACTTTAACCTATTAAGGACGAGAACTTAAATAATATATATTTAGCAAAAATGTGTTTTACATTAATTTTTATAAAAACTAAATTAAAATTATTTTGCAGATTTTTTGAAAAATATTTTTAATTACACTAACAGATAAAGTCTGAATTTTCCTTGTAACCAGGAACTTCAAAAAGTGAAGTGGAAAATCCTTTGGTAGATGAACTAGATTATCCACTCCACTTATATGGATAACGATTAACGAACGCTTAAACGGTCTCTTCATCCTTATGCCATGAAACCCAAAGTAGTAACCCGTTTACAATTTTGTGTGATTCAGTCCCTTTCAATAAAATGGCTTTGAAAGCTTGCTTCACCCTTCTGCACAACACATTCTTTCACCAACAACATTCTGAACTCAGCACCATCTCCTCATTCCCCAATTCAGCTCCACAAACCCCACTTGGTTGCTGCATTCATGAACCCCACAAGGACATGCCCTCTCTAACTAGGAGGGAGCTCAACATTACCCTTACTGTGACAACGTGTCTGTGGGGCAATTTGATAAACACGCGCGGTGCATTGTTGTTGGCTGAAGAAGAGTTGGAGCTTCAGAGATACACCGATTCCAAGGAAGGCTTCTCCCTTCTTATACCCTCTTCTTGGACTAAGGTGAAGTACAAGTACCCATTTTTATTTGAATTGAAATTTGTTACCTTTATCTTTGATGAGCTTGTCTACCCAGAAGTAGGGGAAAAAAAATGCTTGCTGTGAATAATTGAGTGCGTTTTTCTCCTAAAAGGCACAATGCTAGAGCTTCAAAACTTTGATAATCCAAAATTCTTCAATCGATTTAATGTTGCAATCGGCAATGGGAACACTTAGAGAGCATAACAACGGCGTTGGGTTTCAAGTGATAATGTGAAGTCTCACATTGATGATGATAGACTAAGTGAAAATATATATTTAGGAAAACTCATAATCTCATTGTCTTAAGGTTTAGGGTCAAGATGCGGCAGCCCAGTACTCAAAGGAGAGAAAGTTAGAACTTTAATTATGAGTGAGGAAACCTCATTAGGAATCGACTCAGTGAAAACATAAGAATGTGAAGGCTCACATACTAACATTTTGGGTCTTGATGTGTCATCTGGTCTGGCCCGCTCTGCTATCATGCTCTCTCACTTAGTCAATTGGTGGACATGTCACTGGATTTTGGCTCTAACAATCTTTGCTAATCTGGTGAACGCTTAAACAGGTTGATAAAGCAGGGGCAACCGCGTTGTTTCAAGATGCAAATATGGGGAGCAACAATATCGGGGTAGTGGTGAACCCGGTTCGTCTTGCAAGTCTTGGAGAGTTTGGGAGCCCTGAGTTTGTAGCTGATAAGCTTTTACAAGCAGAAAGGCGCAAGGTAAACTGTCTCATCTTTCCATTGCTGCTGCTTTCTGTGACCACCGTAAAATGTGAGCCAAGTGGTGGTGATGTGACTCTGGATTTGGTTGTGACTGGAAGAATTTCCCTGTATTTGTGGGGTAACATTATAACTAAGGAAAGAATGAGCTGAAAAATTTACCTTAGTAGCTTGATTCTTTGTTGAACCTTTTAAATTGATTTCAAAGTTAGCTATGATGTAGAGGCAAAGCAGGAGTTCTACACTGAATTTAACAAAACATTGCTGCTGCATGTATGACCAAAAGTGACCATTAAATACAGCAATTTACGTAAAGTTTAACAAGATAATAATGCAAGAAATTTAGCTGTCTGAAATGTACCTTATGTGCTCATAATGTCTTTGTATGATGCAATATCATTTTAACTCGTGAATTATTCTCTTAATATTCAGGAAAGCACAAAGGAAGCTGAATTGATTTCAGTTGCAGAAAGATCAGGGGAGGGAGGTTTACAAGTTTATGAATTTGAATACACGGTTGATAGTACTCGGGGAGGAATGAAGAGGATATTTTCTGCTGCATTTGTGGCCTCAAAGAAGCTCTATCTTCTAAACATTGCTCACTCTGATAAACCAGAGAGTCCTCTTGACCCGCATAAAAGAACGGTTTTAGAGCAAGTCCTTCATTCCTTTGATGCAACCACTTAAACTTTGGATTTTGGAATGAAAATTTCAATTATTCTGTTTCTTCTCCCTCTTTCTGAGTCTTGATTCTTACATTTTGGTTACCAACGTATGTTCAATCTTACTTTGAAAGTCATCACAAACAAGCAGACTGAAAATTTAAGTGCATATTGAACTCTTCTTCCAATCTCAATCCCTTTTCCAATATTTTTTTTATAAGACTTAACATTCAATAATGACTTAAGCATTGACAAAGCTTCAAATAGAAATCTATCCAGCTCTACCATCAAGAAAATTAATGCTGCTGATAAAAGCAATCAAATGGAATGTTAATGCATCCAATTGCAGCAAGAATTCACATTTAAACTCTAAAGCAGGTTGTCCAGGCTCATGAAATTCAGTGCGCTCTGCTCCAGCATATGAATGACATTTGGAAGGGATCATTCTTAGGCTATCTCCCCCTTGAGACGTTGTGATTGGCATGACAAACTGAAAGTCATCACTTCATCTTTTATAAATGGCATGCCATTTATGCATTTGGTTGGTGATTCCAAATTGATTAGTATTTAGTTCTGCATAGTTACTAGCATCTCTTAGGCGAATGCTTTATACTTATATGTTGACTATACTAGCAATTATTTTGCGGAGCTCACAATTACTGAGATCTCTATGAAGTCTAATTCTTGGAAGTAACACTGAATAGATATGTTCCCCCTATAGCTCTTCTCTGATGAAAAAGAGAAAAATGTTATAATACTATAGTTGTTCTCTGAATTTCAAATTTGTGGCAATTGGCCTGCAGTGTTCTTAGTCAACATATTCCTCTTAACTCCTGATATCATAGTCTGGATTTTGGAAAACGTGTAAGCCCCAGAATTCATTCAAACTATCCTACTTAATTCCTTGTTAGTTACTTATGCGTGTCTAATTAATCTTGTCCTTTCTTGTGGTTTTGATAATTACTTCTGGTTTATTTGCGGTAATTATGATGTCTAGTAGTGATTTTCACCCTTGGCTTGGTCCCTTGACCAGAATTACATTATTTGTATTTATTTTATATGAAATATCATGTCAATTTATGGATTGAAATCATTTGACCAGATTTCTTACTTTATTCCCTGTCCACTTAATTAAAATCTGTCATTTGTAAATATCATGAGTAATTTTAAAGTAATTAGTTTTAGAAAAATCATGGGTGATGTCATTATTATACACTTGTTAGATTTTGATTGAATAGACCAGAAAATCCAGATAGGAGATTTAGTATGAGCCCCAATTGAGTCTCATCTAATGGTAGAGGATAAGTCGATACAATATCAATGTAAAATGAATACAAATACATTAAGATAACGTTTGTTTAGTGAGATAGATAAAAAAAATACAGGAAAACAAAGATTGAGATGACATTTGTTTACTGAGACAAAAATTTAATGAAATTTAAGGAGAAGGAAGGAGGAAGGAGAAAAGAGGAGGAATGAAGGAACATAGATTCTTTTCTTGTCATTTTTCATATTTTTTTTATGTCTTGTATAACAAAATTAAATAGGATACGGATATAATAAATTGTGTTTTATAAACTAAAATATAAGATTTACTTTTAATTTTTTTATTTCTTTGTCCCATGTTTATGTATTTTAGTTCTCTCTCATTAACCAAATGCAATACAAGGGACTTGAGTTCAGCCCTAACAAGCGTAATCAAGATGAGCCCACATTATTCAATGCTGAAACCGAGAAGAATGATATGCATGACTCACAAGAAGATTCTGGAAACCAAGCACGAGAGGAGAGTTCACGCCGTAGTTTGTGGATCTCAGCAATCAGCATAACAGATTTTTCCCTCTTTGTAAATTGTATTACTATTTTACTCAGCACATAATTCATGCGTTGCATCTAGAGATAAAACTAGACCCGAGATATTTTTCACTTTCACAGTGCACTGTGATATCCTATCCTATCTTTAGATACATGCGAAGATGGGGCTTAACACGTCAAACAGAATCCTCCTGGTCCTGAGTACTATTAAAAATTCCTCAATCATTGTCCACTTCGCTAGCAATTTTTTCAACAAAGGAAAAGTCAAACTATGGAGATCATATGTATATTAATTATGATACACTTTCAGTAAAAAGTGTAGAGTCATCCAATCACATATTGTTAGGCCAACATGATTGAATTATATTACAAACTCTTCTATACGTTATATTAACAATTAAACTTACACACACATACTCCATCAATAGCAGATGCAATAAGTCAAATCCAAACCGCTAGTCTTAGCATGTTGTATAAATGGACAAAGCGACAAATTGCACTAAATTGAGTTGGTCGTCTTAAACGAACCAATTACAAGTTGGCCTTATTTATTGAAGCTCTATCCCTCTCTAAGTTGATGCGTACACCATCAAGTTGCAATTGAAAGCAACACAAAAAACTGAGCAAGTGTGAAATAGTTTTCTGTTTTTTCCTTTTCTTTTTTTATTCGTTGGTTAACTAAGTGTGGGAGATAATAACAGTGATGCATGAGTTTGAAAAATGAGCATGAGCAAATATCGGCACTCTGACCATTCAAATTTCAAACACTCCAACTAGTTTGAATTACAAAGTTTGAATCTTTCAACAAAAACGTTGGTGGGACTAGTCAAAATCTTCTACTTATCTATTCATTCCTATTCATATTTAATGACATTTCTTCACTCCGTTGTAAAAAGTTATTTAGCTTTTTGTTTTTCTTTTTTGGTTCACATAGCGTTGCAAAACCCCCCAAAACAGAAACCCTGGTTTCCATGGGGACTGAAAGCAGCTTTGCAGAGGCGACAGTGAAGGACACAGCCATGGATGCAGCAGAGAAGAGGCTCAATGAGCTTGGTTACAAGCAAGAACTCAGAAGAGAAATGGTTATTTATTTATTTATTTATTTGTTCTTACAATCCTGTTCTTGATGGAGATTATTTATTCTTTATCATCCTTTTTTTTTTTCTTTCTGAAAATGAATTAGCCTTTCTGATCATTCCTGCAGACTATGTTCAAGACTCTGGCAATATCATTCTCAACAATGACCCTTTTCACTGGAATCACTCCTCTCTATGGTTCTAGCCTTCAATATGCAGGCCCTGCAACTCTTGTGTGGGGTTGGATTGTGGTTTCTTTCTTCACTTGGTTTGTTGGGATTGCAATGGCTGAGATATGCTCCTCTTTCCCGGTTTGTCCCTTCTCATTAAATTTTCTTGTATCATTCATGTCTAATGGGGGTAGTAGTATTTAATTGTAGTTTCTTTCTTCACTTGATTCTTTGGGATTGCAATGACTCTGTACTGCACCCTCCGTTTTAACTTTCTCTTTTTACATGGTAAGTATGAAAATGATTGAAAAATGTGAAAGTAAGGAAAATTTGATAGTATTTTATCTAATTGTTCTTATTTATAGTAGGTGGTTAGAGTTATTATAGTGGATAAGTAGGGGGGAGAGAGAGAGAGAATTTATCTAATAAGGATATGATAAGAAAAAAAAATAATTAATGATGTCTAAACTTACTAAGTGGATAATTATTTTGAAACAAACAAAAATAGGGTGGATAACTATTTCGAAATGACGCAGACGCAGTACTATAGTTTTACATATGTTTGATTAATGGGTTTTTGCAAGAATAGAATTTTAAATTTTTTTTTTTTTAAGTTTTACTATTTTCACTGTGTGATTTAAAAGTCTCACTTTTCAATAAAATTAAGGGCGTGAGCAAAATCCTTGATTAATTATGGGAATACGCCTTTACCATTTCACTTAAATAGAACTCCTCAAAGCATAGCTCCGTGTATGGAGTCCTATATTTATCTACGTAGAAACTCGAAATACATCAAGTTGATACAGTTAAAAAGTGTTCAATAAGAGCTAGTCTCTGATGGTCATTAGTCCAGCCTTGTAAAGCTAGAAATTAATGGCATCAACATTCTACATATCAAATTTTTACTAATCTCTCTCTTGGAAATCAACCAATTTTGTTTGAACAAACTAAAAATGTCCTTTCCATCAATCAAATCTAGAGTCAAGAATAGACGTTCGTCTTTAGGAAATTTTACATCCTAAAAGTACTTGATTCCTGCTGCACACAAATGAGTAAATGAGTTTACAGAGCTAACTTTCACTTCCAATGCAATCCAACAGACAACTGGTTCTTTGTACTTTTGGGCCGCTCATTTAGCCGGTCCGAAATGGGGACCATTTTCTTCATGGTGCTGTGCTTGGCTTGAAACCATAGGGCTTATTGCAGGGATTGGGACTCAGGTACTAACACTTCTGAAATGCCATCAGAGAATATTGTTACATAGTAACTCATGCTTTTCATGGTTGATAAAGGCATATGCAGGATCACAAACACTGCAGAGTATAATCCTACTCGCAACAGGCACAAATAAAGGTGGAGGGTACTTAGCTCCAAAATGGCTATTCTTATGCATGTACATTGGCCTCACTGTTATATGGGCAGCACTGAACACGTTTGCATTAGAAGTGATCGCCTTCATCGATTTAATTTCAATATGGTGGCAGGTACTTTTGTTTCCTTGTAAATCCATTACTACCATAGGATGGCTTAAACTTGCTTATTCTGTGATTACGAGAAGAGAGAATAGAAGTGAGAGAAAATGTGGTTTTTTAATTAAATCTACTTGTGAATCTGCCTGTGTTACAATCTAATAATAGTTCATCCCTATCAGAAAACATTCTGAAATGCACTCACCATATGCTTAACAATTTTTGCTTTTTTTGATAAGCTGATAGAGAGCTACTTGTACTAGTACTTCTCCTTCTGTTTTTGAGGGTTTTCTTTTTAAGAGTTCATTCAAACATGCCCTTAATTTGATTAAACCTAAATCTACTTCTGAATCTGTGTATGTTATATAAACTATAAAGGGCGGCCCAATGCACGAGGCTCCCACCTCGTGAGGTATGGGGAGGGTAGATATATGTTATATAAACTAATGACAGTGTATTTCTATCATAAAACATTCTGAAATGCACTTCACCATATGCTCAACAATGTGAAGGTTTTATTGTGTATTTGGAGCTAATTTACTTATTTATTTGGTGTCAGGTTATTGGTGGAGTGGTGATAGTGATAATGTTACCTTTGGTAGCACTGACTACACAACCTGCTTCATATGTATTCACACACTTGGAGTTGTCCCCTGAATCAACAGGAATAACAAGCAAACCATATGCAGCCATTCTATCATTTCTTGTCAGCCAGTACTCACTATATGGATATGATGCTGCAGCACATCTAACTGAAGAAACTAAAGGTGCAGACAAGAATGGGCCTATTGCAATACTAGGCAGTATTGGGATCATTTCAGTGTTTGGATGGGCTTATATATTGGCACTTACATTCAGCATTCAGGTACACATACATAAGCTGAAGTTTATTAACTGGTTCGGTTTGGTTTTTCATATTAACTGAACCCTGCCGGCGCCTATGAAGTATGAACATGTAATTGAGAAATTTAAACAGGTCTTTTTCTCTTAATTTGTAAAGCATTGTTGGAACTCAATGCATACTTTGATTGCTAAGGAAACAAGGGAAAACAGTATGATTTAAAAAATAAAAAAATAGAAACAGCGTTTCAAATCCAAATTTGTGAGATTTTCTGGCGTTTTATCGCTCTTTTTTTGTTCTCTTTTTACTTTTGAATTAAGATCCTCTAAAGTGAGAGTGATTGGAAAGTGAAAAAGTAAGGGGTTATCCACCTTTAGATCAATATAGTGCATTGTGGGTAGGTCAAACTATATTCATATAAAGGTGAATAATTCTTACTTTCCCACTTTACAACCACTTCATGTTATAGAAGATCCAAATCCAGTTCTTTTAGTTGGCTAGTCTGGTTTTGACTTGAAATAAACTAAACAGCTTTGATCCAAAGGACAATGGTAACGCCAGTTTGCAACTCTCATGCAGAATTTCAGTTACCTTTATGACACAAACAACGAGACTGCTGGAGCATTTGTGCCTGCACAAATACTCTATGATGCATTCCATGGAAGATATCACAATTCTGTTGGAGCAATCATTCTACTATGTGTCATTTGGGGTTCATTCTTCTTTGGTGGGCTTTCAATCACCACAAGTGCTGCCAGAGTTGTAAGTACAACTTTTTGAGTTCATACTTTTGGCATACCAGTTTTATTTGAAAAAATCAAGATATTTATCATCATTTTATTTTTTTCATAAAATTCTGCATCATATCATAGTCAAATACTTCAACCCATATCCCGTATCCTTCCCGTATCTGTGCAAACAGTATGTTCTCTTTTTGTTGATTTGATTCGGGAAAGTGGAGTATCAAACTTTAAGCTTCCATAATCAATTTACATGCTTTTTGGAATTCCTTAAAGTTATCTTGTCAGAAAAGCAAGTAATAGAGTATCTTGTTTTGTTTAAGCATTAATTACATGTTAATAGTGCTTTGAAATGCAATGGAGTTTTGTATGCTAGTGTGTGAGCCATAATGATATTGGGTCAGTAATGCCTGCATAGTCCTCACCACTGTGGTGTATCTCAAACCATTTTCAGGTTTATGCTCTGTCAAGAGATAAGGGAGTTCCCTTTTCATTCTTGTGGAGGAAACTGCACCCGAAGCACAAGGTTCCCTCGAACGCTGTATGGCTCTGTGCAGCAATCTGCATTCTTCTTGGGCTCCCAATTCTGAAGGTCAATGTAGTCTTCACTGCCATAACTTCAATATGCACAATTGGATGGGTAGGAGGCTATGCGGTTCCGATATTCGCGAGGATGGTGATGTCTGAGGATAACTTCAAGCCAGGGCCGTTTTATTTAGGAAGAGCAAGAAGGCCAGTGTGCTTAGTTGCGTTTCTGTGGATTTGTTACACATGTTCTGTATTCCTCCTGCCAACTCTGTACCCGATTACTTGGGATACTTTCAACTATGCACCAGTTGCTCTGGGGGTGGGTTTGGGTCTGATAATGCTTTGGTGGGTTTTAGATGCTAGAAAATGGTTCAAGGGGCCAGTTAGGAACATTGATACACAAAATGGCAAGGTATGATTCCTCAGAAGTTTGAAGAATAGTTGATAGAATATCTTTCATCTTCTTGCCCTCATCTGTGCTGCTTTGAGTTGTACTTAATAGGGTCAACAATATTTTTGAAGAATAATTGATAACATACCCTAAAGATTCGACAAGGTTTTACGCTGATTGTTGACTTCCTAACACCATTTATCCGGTCTCGGAAGCAACTATGTTAAAGATTTTTAATTAAGCACAACATAGACAGAGTTTGCCTACGTTTAATATGTATTTAAGTGGTAAAATCCTAATGCGACAAATAAGCAAAAGAGATATATTATGCAAAGGAGCAATTCTTAGACATATTAAAAGCTTCTAAGCTTATTTATTCCATAATGTAGTTCCAACAAGTTAAGGCACCATTTCCCCATCCAGAAAAGGGGTGAATTGGTGTGGAAACCTCTGCTCCTTTGCTTTCAGCTCTCTCAGTTCTCTCAAATCCTCCAGCCACAAACTGTAACTTGAGTTCTTAGCAAGAACATCAAGGGATACCTCCTTGTTTTCAATGAGTTCCATTGCATACTTCTCAAATTCCTCAATGTTATGCCACAACACAACAAGCTTGCTTGTGTCACTCTCACTCCTAACACTATTCAAATAGTCCCTAGCTTCCTCCACCCTTGCCCAAAAACATGAATCTTGTGTCAAGCTCGCAAACTTGCTCCTACTGTTACTTTCTTCGGCGGCGGCCGTGTTATCCTTCCACCACCTGTCAAAAATCTTATACCTCCTCTGCCTACCATGCTTTATGTAATGTCCCTTGGTCCTGTGAATCCCCTTGCCATAATATTCTGCTATGTCCAATGGCTCCACAAGTAGCTTGTAGAAATGTGAAGCATTGACCCATTTGGCTCGCGCTTCGAAATCGTGAGGCAGCTCGTTTCCCTCAAGCATTTCGATCACATTGTTCCAGAACCTTGCGAGCTTGATGCGGTTCATGTTGACTTTCATCTCCCTCTTTGAAGAGCCCCTCCTCTTAAACAAGTCATAGTATCCCATTTGATCAGTTTGCTGATCACACCAGGCTTTGTAGCATTGGATTTCGGTCCTGTAAGGCACATACTTGGACAGGGTGATTGCTAGCCTTGCAGCATTCAGTGCTGGTGATGGGCCTGTTCTCCTTGCCATCTTAAGGCACTCCTTGGCAGGTTCAAATGCTGGATCCTGTTAGTTAAATAAAAGCAATTGTTCAGTGAAATCAATATCTTCCAATTGAAAAAATTGCTCATGGCTAGCTGATAGTAATATTAGAGAGCAGAAACTGCGTAGTTATTCATTCTGCATTACCATTATTAAGGCTCCATTTGGGTAAGGCAGCTTAATTAAGCCTTTACAAAAAATGAGCTTCTTATAAAAGGACTTGTATAAAAAGTAACTTGTACATTTATTTGTATGCATAGTAATGTAAGTGCTTATTTTAGTTTGTAATGCTTGTCTCTGGAAAGTTGTGCAAGAGACTTTATTGAAAGGTTAAATATTTTAACTTATCAAAAAACACTAAACATGAATTTTTAAAAAAGTCATAAGTTGTACAACTATCCACATAGATACAGAAGAACTTTTGGCTATTGAAAAGTTAAAAAAAAGTCATAACCGGTGCTATTCTTGTCCTTAGCACTTTAGTGTAAGGTGACAAACATAGAGGGGGTAAGAAACATCACATGGTAGTGAGATAAGACAGTGAAATTACCTGATTTGCTATCCCTGAAGACTGAACTGCCAATTCTAGCCCTGCCTCATAGCTTGAATCAGGAACTTTCCCCTGAATGAAACTTTTCTGGTTCAAGAATTGCAAAGACAATTTATTGACATAATCTCCATACTTTAGATGCTCCTCAATACTACAAGCTGGAGAGCTTGTTGCAAACATCAAGTGCATCATCTTTATAACCGCAGCCGAACTATCCACGCACACTGCTCCATCTTCTGAAACAAAGAAGTAGCTTCCGAAAGGGCGAAACAAAGTTGGCGGCACAGACCCTTCTCCTTCTTGCGCAGCCGTGGCCAAGTAACTCCCCACAAAGCTGAACAACTCGGCCTTCTCCTTGTCCGTTACTTGAACTGCAAGCTTCACGAATTCTGGACCAGTCATGGACAGTTGCCAGAACTGAAGGAGGAAATTCAGCTGAGCAGTGTGTGGTGCAAACAGAAGCCTTGGCATTATGTCATGCTTTGACACCACATGGCAGAAGTTGCCACCCCATCTTTCTCTCAGAATCGCACGAGAAAAGGACTCGTTCCCTAGCATCGGCGAACCAAAAGTGATGCAGAAGACTGACACAGAAGAAGATATGTGCTGGAAGTAGGACAAGAGCCAAAGGGTGCATAGAGATGCAGTGGCTCCTCCTATGGAGTGGCCTGTGATCACAATTGATTTGGTGTTGGTGTTTCCCAAAATTGCCAACATCTGATGAATGGTGACATTGATTTTGAACTGTTATGTTGGGAATAACATTCTAGGAAAACAAGTTTAAGGAACGATAAACATAGTTTTAAGACTGTAATATGAGTCACTAAATTAATGAAGGGAAAAATAGTAATAACCACAGCTTTTTCTTAATAGGTGAAGAAACTAATGCATGAAACAAGTGATCTTACGGATTAGGCTCTTCTAAAATGAATATTTCTCTATAGTAAGCTAGGCCTGTTCACCCTTAGTCCTAACTCTGAACAATCTAAGAGTGGTTATATCTTCTTACTTTCTAACTTTAGAAATAAGGACAATTTAATTAGCCTATATAGCCTTTTTTTTTTCTTTATATCATATGGTCTGAACTATCTTAAAGAAGCATGAATTGTGAAACTGAAACAATTATCTTCAGCTCAGAAGTTTGAGAAATTCTTTAATGCTCGAGAGTAACAAAATTTTTGCTGTGTACTTATTAGATACATCAATTATTGTATTAAAAATGCTGGAAAAAAAATGCGAGATACTAATGACCCAAGAAGGTAATTTGTTAAGTAATAATAAATGAGTATGTCATCCAATCAAATCATTCAATATATATAATTTTTTTAAATAGTAAGAGAGAGTCACCTATTTTCATTTACGTGTCGATATTTTTTCTAGTACACAACTACCAAACTTATTGATGTCAATTAACATTTCTTTCTTTATGTCCCTAAGACAGCGTTTGGTTGGTAAGACAGGATAAATACAGAGACATGAGCACATAGACATAAAAAATAAGAGGACAAATCAGTCTTGAAAGCCCAAGAGAAACCCAGAACCAGAGGGCGTCTTTAGGAGAAGAGACAATTCTAAGCCAAGGCAAGAATCATCCACAAAAGGGCTTGGATTGAACGACAGAGATTGTTCACTCTCCCATAATCTATCTCTCATAGTACCTCATCCTACTTATCATTACTCACAAACTTTATACTAAGCTTACAAATCCAAGAATTTCGCTCTATTATTCATTTATGCATTTACCAAGTTTAAACAAAAACGGTTTAAATCAGTATGTATTGTATGGACATGAAATTGGCCACTACGGCACGACTTTGGGTCAAGTTGTAATAACATCTTTGAGGGTAAGTCTTGGATTCTTGCCACTGAAACATTGAACAAAGACTAATGCTACTTGTAATTTTGCAGACCAGAAAGGTCACTGCCCCTACCATAACACGACAATTGACACCTCATTCTTCTGTGTTATCATAATTAAGATATCAAATAATCAAATTATTGAAAAGGAAAAGTTTGAGTAAGCAAAACGTGCCCGAAATCAACAAGGGACAATTTCTCACTCGGATATTATTATTTAATTTATAACAACTTTAATGAATTAACATTTCAAAATATTACGTGTACCACCAAACATCAATAATCATTTTAAATCCCACCGGATCAAGTTATATCAAAGCATGAATCATGACTTCCACCCATCAAACAGCAATGGAGGATTAAGTGATTAACCATTCAATGGATTATTATTATTATTATTATTATTATTATTATTATTATTATTATTATTATTATTTCTTTGCCTGGTTTCACGAGTCAACCGGTAGTGCCTTTTTTTTTCCTATTAATAAATGTTACCATATAATGATGATGAAGGCATACAATTATAATATTGGAGGTTTAATGATTTCTATCCTTGACTCAAAATTGATCCCACTACATGTCGTTGTGTAACTTTTGTTTGAATTATCTTCTACTTGATGATGGAGGCAAATTATTAATAATGTTGTTTGAAAGTAAAAGTCTACGGTCCACCCTTTCAAATTGGATGCGAAGTTCGTTTAATTAAGACACTAATCAAAGGAGGTTTGCTATGTACCAAAAAAAAATCAAAGGAGGTTTGGTCGGTAGTAACATCATTGAAAAAAGAAATTTTGTGCCTAATCCCTCTTCAAAATTTAGAGATCATTAAATTGAGTATATCATTTTTATCTAAATTTTTCTTCCACACATTGAAATTGAATATCTAACTAAATGCTTAAAGAATCTCATGACCTAATCTCACGTATTTTAACTTCTTACCACTAAAACATTATCTAAACCATATTCAATGTGAACATCCGAACCACAAAAGAATTTTTCCGGTAAAAGTGATGCTGGCTTTTGTTTGGGTAGGGACACGTCTTAGATTTTAGTTCGGGTTGTCAGTTTCAGGCATGTTTATATCCACGGGAGTGGTCCACACGGCAAAAATCTTCTTTGCATTTAGTTGTACCTTATTTTGTATGTAGTATACTAGAATTGAAATGACGATAAAGAATCAAGAAATTTTAGAATTTCTCCGAATAAAAACACCCACCATATAGCCACCACAATAATAGAGGGGACAATAGAAAAGCCACTTTTGAGGTGCTCAACAACAATTCAAAGTCGTTGTTCTCTTCTTTCGGTCAAGCCATTTACGGATCTTGTGAAGTATGATAATATTATAATTTGTGGGAGAATCATGCTAGCCCGAAACATATAGTAAATTATTAAATTAGTGTAATAGTATAAAATCTAAATATGTGTTGTATATATGGCAAACTTTTTAGATAAGGATTTGAGAGTAGATCGTTCTTACCAAGGATATTAGTACTAATTTTTTTGAGAGTTTAACATTATCAAAGTGGGTGTATTTTTGGTCACAAGACCCTTTTTGTACACATCATTAAAAATCAAAATTTTCACTAGCTAAATGCTCAAGGAATCAAATTAGTTAATAATTATATTAGGCCTTATGATAAGAGTCAATCATTTCTGTAAATGTGATAATATAAAATTGAATGACTATAAAAAATTCTTCCAAGAAAAATATAGTTTCCATTTTTATCCTTATAATATTTACTTCTTTCGTTCTCATCTTCATTTTCACAGCTTCCCTGACAGTAACGCACACATGCACAATGGGAAATTGTTGTGAGAGCGAGACGTGGGATTGGCGATGTTAATCTCTTTTAAGTATCCAATTTCACTTTTAGCTTTTTCTTTCCACTTTATCACTGGGATTAAATTCCAGTTTTGTAGTTTTCGTTGTATGCTTAATCAGCTTATATATATTGTGCTAGCAATTAGCTCATCCATTGCCACTACGGCTAGTTCGGCAAAAAAGTAGCACGACCCACCAACCACGTCACTTAATAGCAATCCAACAAATGGATACTAAGCATCAAAAATCGTTTCATCAACAATCACACATCCACGCCATAAAAAGCAAATAAAAAAATAGCATACAAAACACCTCAAGAAAAAAATAAGGGTGCTACTTGCACACTAAACATGATATACACACTATGCTTAATCTCTTACACACAATATAAAACATGTTTGGTGTATAAAAAATATTTCTCGAAAAAATAAACACCGCGACAAATGGTTCACTGCCAATATTATTCCTTTATAATTCATATTGTATGTTTGCGCTTTGTTTAATGAATGATATTAGATGAATATCACATTTTAACAATGTATATTACACTTGTTTTACATAAATGTGCACAACACTAACTTTCATTTCAATATATAAGTACCTAACTATTCACCCATACTCATACGTACCGCATGCCAATGTAAATACAATCTAGTGATATAGTGAAGCGTTTCATCATATAATAATTCACACGTACCACTGTAGATATAGTATTATCAAAATTCAACACATGCACATAAGAAGAAGCTAAAATATATCACAGAACCGTGATTGGGTTAACATATTTTAGGTTCAAAATAGCTTGCAATCGGAAGTTTAATTACTCAGAAAACTTCAAAAAAAAATTATATATCTCATAAATCATCAATTGCCAAAACAAATGCAGCCTTAAGACAACACAGAGACACATATTACTTCAATTTCTTCTTTGTTATACCATACTAACCCTAAATAATTAAACTTATCGAAGTGGGCTGATCAGCTCATAAAACACATTGCATTTTGTGTGAAAGAAATAAATGATCTTAAAACATTGTTTTAATTAAGCACGCGGCACTTTGAATTAATTTTAATATATAGTCAGCATAGATGAGAAATTTTCAGTAGCTATTAGAATTGATTTTGGTGTTCTCGTCTAAAAATCAAATATGCTACGAATTGAAATAAGGAACGGGAGACGAAACGAACCTGGTTTTGGAATTGATTGAAAAGGGAGCGGAAGAGGTTAAGCATGGCAGCATGAACCATGACTGGCTCCTCCTCCTCCTTGGAGGTCAACGGCGGCACGCCGCCGATGCTCTCCAGCGGGGCCAAGCTCCTCCAGCTCGAGTCCCATCCGGCCGCCATCTGCACGCCAGAGAAAGCCACGTACACCACGCCGCCGCCGCCTGTCTCCGTCACGAAACTCCGCTGCGCGGTGGCGTTGGCGACGGCGCACAGCCTCCATGACTCCGAGAGCAGCGGCGTCGACGCCAGGAACGTGGCGAGGACCTCGCTGGTCTCAAACCTGACAGCACAATTAAGATGATCGATTAATTGATGGATAAATAAATAATTGGCTCGTAACTTTGAATTTTCTTCGAATTCAGGTTCTAATTAGGGTGATAATTAATATATTTAAACTGGAAGTCCATGAGTAATTTTTTTGAAATTGAAAAATAGGAAAATGAAATTGGGTGGGAAATTGTGGTGAGTGAGTGAGTTATTACGGCGAAGCTTCTTCGTCGGTAACCATGGTCGTGCTGAGTCTTTGCGGTGTGGAGAGGGAGCTAGTATGAATGAATGAATGAATGAGGTTTCAAGTTTGAAAGAGATGCCTTTATTTATTGAAAGCATTTTCAGTGGTCTTTCCAGTGCGACAAATGTCAATTATAATTATGTAATTTAATTAAAGTTAAAAAATAAAAATATTACAATTAAATTTTTTTTAAAAATTTATTAAGTTACAATTATAATTAATCAATTATTTTAAATTTTATATTAAATATAGTAAAATGAAATGTTAACTTATGGTTAATCCCCATATATTCGGATACGGTACCGGTGAATTTACTTGGGTACTATAGAATTCCCCGGTATGCGTACTCTTTTGCTCTTCTAAGTTTTTTACGTTGTACCATAGTGAATAGTGAATGTAGTAGTGCTCAAAGTTGGATTCCAGGATCAGCGTGAAAGAGGGGTTGAGTGTTGCAAGTAGTATGCTCCACCAGTGTTAATTCTCTGGTTTTTGGTCCTTGTCTCTTTCAGTTCAACGCGTTTGTGTTTTATATACTTCAATTCCTACCGACGGGAATTGGTCCAAGTGATAAACGGCTTGGTATCGCTTAAGCAAAGTCCCAAGTTCGAGACCTTGAATACC
>QANU01005322.1:151009-169589 GCA_003254905.1 Nissolia schottii
AAAAATAGATCTCTTGAAAAACTAGCAAGAACTATGCTAAGTGAAACAAATTTGCCTATGTACTTCTGGGTAGATGCAGTTAGCACGGCTTGCTATGTTTCTAATAAGTTCTCATTAGACCATTTTATAAAATCAGACGAGAGTTGGGGATTCTAGACGAGATAGATATATCTTAAAACTATCTGTTATTGACTGTATGTTTATCTTGTATATGATTGGGTATCTATTTTGCTGTTTGGATAGTCTCTGTAGTGTAAATGTTATATCTGATGATTATATATGTTACAAGTCTTCAAAATTTCAAATTTTTTGAAAATTTTGGGCTAGTAATCAATTACATACCTGTAGTAATCGATTACAGGCGGTTTCTTTTATTCAAAAGACCAAAACCCTTGATGTAATCGATTACTCAAGCTAGTAATCGATTACCAGGGTTGTTAATCGATTAACACATCGAAGTAATCGATTACTCTCTCACTTTTGCCATTCATGTAATCGATTACTAGGCTAAATTTTCATATGGATAATCGATTATGGCAGTTGTGTAATCGATTACTTGTTGGCTATATCAATTCTTATTCATTCTTTAGCCATTTGTGTAATCGATTATCTTTCTTTCATCTTTCTCCTCTCTTACCCGAAGCCACTCATCCTTCATTGTTCATCCATTTTCTCTCAAATTTCTCTTAAACTCTTTGTGATTCTTCATAG
Organism: Nissolia schottii; assembly: GCA_003254905.1. NCBI lineage: Eukaryota > Viridiplantae > Streptophyta > Magnoliopsida > Fabales > Fabaceae > Nissolia > Nissolia schottii. The sequence goes on from QANU01005322.1 coordinate 151,721, forward strand.
TGTTTAAGAGTTTGATCTTCAAACCACATTGCATTTGCTTCAATCTCCCTCACAACTCATCATTCTCATCTCCTCTCTTCAAAACCAAACTCTCTTCTTCCTTGTTCAACAATGGCTGCTTCAGGTTCTGGCTCAGGCTCCAAGAGAGCACGAACTAAGAATGTGGGATATGGTCTGGATCCCTTGAACATCTCTAAGCTTCTGACCACCGAAGAGCAGAAGAAACGGTTTCTGTCCCGTTTCTTGGAGTGACCAATTCTGACTCCAAAATACAGTATTCTTAACACCTTCTCTTCTGCTGGGTTAGAATTTCCTGATATGTTTGAGTTTCAAGGGCTGTCAGACTTTGTTTCCCTGCATGGTTCATTTTATCCTGAGTTAGTAAAAGCTTTTTACTGTAATCTGAAGTATCTAAATAATAAGTTAGTCTCCCAAGTCAAAGGTGTAGACATTGTTATGTCTTTGGAAGATTTGGGAAACTGTTTGGGACTTCCATATGAAGGACGGAAGTTAAGTGCTGAAATACTCTGTCCATGGCAAGGCTTTAACAGAAAGACTTTCTACCAGAGTCTGTGTCGCTTCTCAGAGGCACAACTCCAGGAGAAACGTCAACAATTGGAGTCTGCACGTTCAGGGGACATCCTACCTGTTGGTCCCCTAACTGCTGGTGATAGGCTACTGCACTACTTTCTCAGTTATGTTCTCCTGCCTCAGATATCTAATCATGCACAAATTATTGATTTGGAACTGTAGATTATGTATGGGTTGAAAACTAAGGAGAAAATAAATTGGGCTTATTTGGTACAGCAGCATATGCTCCTTCAGTGTGATCGAGCTGGAGCTCTACCTTATGCTCCTGCCATATCTCAGATATTTCAGAACTATGGAGTGTCTGTTGCTGGGCAATTTGTTCTGAAGGTTGATGTTAAAACTCAGAAGATCGACATCGACATTCTGCCTAAGCTTGGCATCTATCAAGATGTAGATGGGGTATTCAAGCACAAGGCTGACTCTAGAGACTCTACTCCGCCTCGTCCACCATCTACGTCTGCCACATCTTCTCCTCCTATCATTCCTCCGATTTCAGCCAGTTCTGACGGTCAGTTTCAGATGATTCTGGACCGTTTGGATCAGCTGCAGGCTTCTCATACCGCACGCTTTGACCACATTGATGGCCGCATTGATTCACTCCAAACCGACCTTCACGGCAATATCAAGCGCTTAGCCAAGCGTGTTGAAGAACTCGTCTCCATCCAAAATGATGTCTCTCTCGACAATATCCATTTCTCAAGCGACGCTGAACCGTGATTCATGTCTTAGGGTTTTATTTGTATTTGTCCGTTGATGGTTGTATTTCTTTTGGATTGACATTTTCATTTGGTTTTTAATTGTAATAGTTTAGTTATTTTATTTGCTTTAGTTGAACTTATGATGAATTTTAACTATTGTTTATGTTGTGTGGATTGTTTATGATTAATTAAATACTCATGTTTTCTGTTCCGTAATATACCTTGTGTATTCTATTATATTTTTTGGCTATTATCTGTGTTGTATAGTTGCTGTGTTCCTTTTTCTTCTTTTTGATGATGTCAAAAAGGGGGGAGAAAGGGTTGTGTGTCTGGTTGCTTGGTCTGTTTTTATACAGGGGGAGGAATTAACAAAAACCAAGAAAGGCCAGAGTCAGAAACACAAGGGGAGCAATACAGTGGAACGAACTTCAACTTTCAAAGATGGTTTTGTCATCATCAAAAAGGGGGAGAATGTGAAGAAGATTCTTTCTCTGACCATTAATGGCGTGGTTTTGATGACGACAACGACATCGACAAAAAGCAGAAAAAGGGAAAACATGACCAAGATCAAAGAACCTCAAAGCTCAAACTGGATATCACTGAAGGTTCAAGATTTTACCTTAGTGTCAAAATAGTTAGCACATGTTATGATATTAAGGTCATTGGCTCAAAGTTTTTCTTCATAAACATGTCTAACATTTTCCTAAAACCCTAAAAGCATATGGCAACATTTTTCAAGGGTTTTCAAACACTTTAACTCGATTTCTGCATGGGTAATCGATTAACATGCCAGTGTAATCGATTACCATCACAAAGAATTCAAAAATATTCAAATTTTGAAGTGAGTAATCAATTACCAACCCGTAGTAATCGATTACCACCTTTAGAAATTTTAAAAATGGCCATTTCTAGTGTGTAATCGATTACCACACTATAGTAATCGATTACATGCTCGAATGGGTGTGTTTTTTCATGAAACAATGCGTTGTTTTGCATCATATGCTCTGGCATTGGTTCATGAACAGGCATCTCTACCTATATAATGCAGAATTCGTGGAGAACCAAGGACAACACATCAGAACTACAATCTTCCATTAATTCTTGCAAGTTTTACAAGTTCTGATCATATTTTCAAAGTCTATTTTCAATCCAAACTCAGAAAAGCATTGAGCTATAACTTTCATATCTCTAAGTACTTTCTATTCAGGTTTATCCTTCCCTGAGTTTAGGATTGATACATAAGCCATTGTATAGAAACTTCTTCAATCTTTTTGGTTGTTGTAAACACTGTGGTTTTCGGTGTGTCTTCTGATAATCACCGTAGTGTTCGGTGAGGGCATTGTGTAACCCGGGGAACGGTTGTTTTCTCTTGTAAGTTGTCGGTGTAAGTGCCTTGGTTGTGAGGTTGTACACAACACAAGTTTACATAGTGGAAAAAACCCTGAATCAGAATAGGGGACTGGACGTAGCCTTCGGTGGTTGAAGGTGAACAGGATAAATTCTCTGGTGTGATCTTTCTAATCCCTACACTCTTTACATTCAGAAATTTACAATTTCCGCTGCTTTAACATTATTATCTATTCAGTTAATTGCTGGGTCTTGTTCATAATTTGGGAATTAGGGTTTCATAACATCCACCATCGTTCAAAGAATCAAAATCTGTCAATAATAAGAGAAACCTAATTCACCCCCTCTTAGGTTGCTATCTAGAGTTACACCAGGTGTGCAGAGCGATTGGACCGACAACAGAGGGAAGTCAAGGCCCAGGGATGACAGTGACATTTGGATGGCATATGTTTTGTATTATGACTTATGAGTTGTATATGTTTTGTGTAAATATGTATTATCATGGCAATGTGTAATATGTGGGACCTTGGTTGTAATTACATATATATGCACATATACTCTTTATGTTCTTCTTCAGTTACCCCTAACTTATAGCGACTGTTGTTATATATTCTCTAAATCACGCACGGCTCCTAGTTTACAAACTGATACTGTAAAAGGATGATTTTCAAATTGGTTCGTATTTTCATATACGAGATATTTGAAAAGGTAAAAATACAGGCTAAAAGTAACTCGACACAATGAATAACAACCCTGTGAGCATTGCTTGCAACCATGGAAGTAGGAAATTAGCAGGGGTGTTACATACAGCACGAGCAACAGAAGCAGAATGGCACGAGCAGCAGAATGGCGACCGAAGCAGCTCCAAAAGAACGATGACCGAAGCAGCTCCAAAAGAACGGCGACCGAAGCAGCTCCAGCAGAATGGCACGAGCACGAGCACCATCGAAGTAGCAGGCAAGTAAGACGTCGAATGGCAGTGAAGGAGATTGAAGGAAGGACGAAGTGATGGATGGAGAATGGCAACGCGTCGACGCAGGTACGCAGCAGCAGTAGCCAACCCTAAGCGGCTAAGCTCCTTTCAGAAGAACAAAACAGCGCCGTTTTTGCAAAGCAAAATGGCATCGTTTTGAAAAGCAGAGGAAAAACGCATCAGAAGCCCAAAACGACGTCGTTTTGGCAAGTTTTGGCTGCAAATTCATGAACTCGTGGAATCGTGTATAAGCTTGCAATTTTATGTGAGTTTGACATATTTTACCTGAGTTTACCCGATTTTACCCAGAACCGAGTTTACACCCGAGTTAGCTCAATTTTACAACCCAAACTCGTAAAATCGTACGATTTTACGTGTTAAATCACGATTTTAATAACTATGGGCAGCAGGACCCCGAGACCGGGGCTATCACGGTGACTTGCACTTACACTCCACACGACACCCCCAATCCCCTGTAGTTAATCCCAGCACTATACCCTCGTACTCCGATGGGCCCTGGCTCTTCAGCAGCTACCCCTATCCTCCTTGACAGCGATGAAGAAGAACTCCCACCCTACGACAAGGACATGGAGATCGACCCGAACTCTTGGCCACCTCGACCTCCCCAACACTTGTATCGCCGCGGGGCAAGGAAGTTAGTCACCCTGCTCTACCGTCGTCAGTTCGCCCTTCGAGCCCATGACATAGAAGCAGGACCCTCCTGGGTACACCATGACTGGCCAGTCACTCCTGAGCTTTCCCCAACTCGTGAGAGAGGAGGCGATTCATCTACTCTGGTATCCCCAATAGCCGCCAGGGAGGCCCCTGAGGACAACAACTGGATGAGCACCAACTCATCAAAAGAGGAGGAGGAAGATCTAGACGAGGACCCCAACCCCGACTGCTAAGACTGATGCGAGGCACCAGCTAACCGCACGTCTCCCGTGAAAATTTTGTTAGCTCTAGGATTTTCTCTTATGTAACTTGTGATGCATGTGCAGTAACTAGTTTGTAAATTCGGTATTAATTATAGTTGTGTACGGGCAAATGTATCTATGAAGAATTGTAGATTAAAATGTGACTGGACCCTCGACATGTATGCTGGATATGTGTAGTAATTCTCGTTGTATGATAACCTGCTAACGTTCATACTATACCGAGGATGCTATGTATATGTAATCCGTGTGCAAGGCTCATAATTGAAACCGAAAGGGGTAATAAGGTTAAAATTCCAAACGGGTCCATGTTTCAGGGATAATAAACTACTTTCCAAAGGTAATAAGGGACTATGAGTATTCCCACCAATGAAGGCAACAACCTAGCTTGCAAGGTTTATGACTTAAGCATAAGCCCGCTAGCTAGGGTGTTACACTTTGCACCATCCCAAGGGCCAGTACCCTGTGCCATTCGAATGACCTAGTAGTGTCATTCGAATGATTTAGGGTTTCAGCTTCCAGAATGAAATCTTGCTTATGAATGTGTATGCGTAGTATATGTATGAGCTTTAATTACATTATCATGCACATGAGGACTCGGTTGTTGCTAGGCTTATAGGGCAACCCTAGATCACTAGAATCTCATAACCTAATAATTTCTCGAAGATCATAATTGAATCATAGGGAATCACGATGTTTCTTGAGAAGGTTTCGGCCACAGAGTGAAACACCCCTACTAGCCATTTACGCTATAGCCGTAATTGCGCCTTATACTTTAGAAAATAATCTATTTATGAAAGTATGGACTTGTTTAAAACTCTTTTATACATATTCATGATTAAAATAGGAGCCGCGCGTGAATGGAACATGTAGCAAACGATGAAGCCTCATGGCTTAACACTAGTTCTACGAGGCATATAGAACGAACCATCACAAGTGAAGAATAGTAAGTTTTATCACATAATCGGTCTCATGCAATCAAGTCAATTAACAAGGTACATAATACAAATAATTCCATATTTACACATAGTTTAATACAAGGAAAAAGGGCTATCCGTTGCGTCTGTACAAGGTTCACCGCCGGTTACGCCAATGCCTTGCCACTACTCTTCCTCATGATCCTCGTCCGGGTCTTCTTCTTCCTCCAAATCTAACTCCATGGGGTCCTCCTTGCTTGAATCCTCACTGGTGGAGGCTGGCGAATCCAGGACTGGGGAGTCATCGTCTTCCTCTTCCTCACGAGTGATTTCGGAGATTGAGGGCAGGTCTCGGTGTGTCGTGGAGGGTCCTGCCTTGGTCTCAGTGGCACGCGGGGCTAGGCGGCGTCTGAAGTAAGGGTTTACCTTCTTCCTTGGTCCTTGGTGGTAGCAGGACGACCGTGTGGGAGGTTACAGGGAGTTTGAGTCCACCTCGATGTCTTTCTTGTACAGTGGAGGCTCCTCTTCGTCGTTATCTAGAATGATTGGAGTAGCAGGCGTGGATCCTCGGCCACCCGTCGGCAAGTGGTCCCGTGCTCCCATCACAACTCTAGTGCGTGGATTACACGATGGGGCACCGTACTTCGGTCGCGCCCGATACATCGGTGAAAGGCTCGTCGCTGTCATCTAGCATCATAGGCGAGTGGGGGTAAAAACCATGCATTCTCAGTGGGCATCTACAACGGTTATTATCTTCTTTGGCTCGGATATGATCTAGGCCACTCAGGAGATCTCTAAGTGTCATGCCATTCTACATTTCCTAGTTCATTTTAATCTTGCTAATCCTGAACGGCTTTATCTAAATTACTAAGTGACGTTGAACATCTAATCTTTGCCCTAAGGGATTAGGGGGTTACCTATCGAGCTAATTATCATTAGTCACACTATGCTTGAGAATATTAGGGCTTACGTCCGGGAAATTAGATCGGGCCCTCTTTCTATACATACCTTTACATACATATACATATAGATACAATACAATCACATTCCATGCATGAGGGACTTGGGGGTTCTCTTACACGCCCTATGGCTGCATCCTCTTTTGTTACTTGGGTGTCCTTCATTCTCCTTCATAGTCCGTGGGAGCGTCATCCCCCTTCGGCTATGATCCACTTACTATTACCGTCTCGTCGATGACCAGCCAGCGGTCCTTTCCTGAGTGGTAGCTAACCACGAATGCTTGCAAGCATATTCTCATCGACCAACGATAGAAGGTCACCATCCAGCGTGCCAGATGGTGAGGGGCTGCCCTAACGGCGTCACTAGGAGTGGACTCGTTTTCTTCATAACATGCTCTTGCATGCCCCTTATTAGCGGCCTTAACTTTTCTTTTCTTAACTTGATCTTTCCACGCCCCTTACTGGTGGCCTTAACTTTCTTTACTTTAACATGATCTTTTACTTTGCTTTCTTTTTTCTCTTGGTGCCTCTAGGTTAAAACCCGCGTCCAGGCCTATGCCTGCGTTTCTTGTTCTTTGGACCAATTTACCTTGTGAAACTAGCGGGGGCTTGTCAGGTGTGACGTGCCAAGAGAGGGGAATTCCTATTACATAACTACGTATTTGTCAGCCGGAACCTTCTTAAGAAACTTCCTTGTTCCCTAGGATTCAATTATGATTTTCGTTTACGTTAGGCATTGCATTTCTAGTGATCTAGGGTTGCCCTAAGGTCCTAGTGGTAACCAGGTCATCATGATGCATAATAACATAGATAAGACTCATAACACGTACAACACAATTAATCACATAAAGAAAACTTCATACTGGAGGTTGGAACCCTAAGTCATTCGAATGACACTGAGTTCTAACTCGGGATGGTGCAAAAGGATAGTCATTCGAATTACCCATGAGTGGTCATTCAAATGATTCTAGACTTTTCTCTTTTAAATAACTTAGTGAGGTTTTCATTCAAATGTTCAAGGCCAGGGCATTCGAATGACTTCCCTCTATAGCCTAAAAATTGCTAATTTACACGACTCATTCGAATGACCCTAAGGTAGTCATTCGAATGACCGTGGTTTTTAACACTCATTTTCTAAAATATTCGTGGTTCATTTGAATGACCCTGGGGGATTCATTCAAGTGACCACTGACCTGTAACAGGTCCTGGTGGCTTTTCTTGCTCCCATCCTTGAACCAACCCATTTTCATTCCTCCACACATATAAACAACTCACATAGATCACCCTATGGTGATTTAGGGCTAACTTCCCACCTTCAAGGATGGCTTGATGTTGGTAGAGAGTCCTTGAGAAGAGGCTTCTAAAGCTTAGGGACAAATCCAAGCTTATGCCCACTGCTTCTATGATGAACAAGCTTGGAAGTGATAATAAGGATGATTGGAAATGGCTATGGCTTTTTGGTCTTGGAATGCTTAGGGGAAGAAAGTGATAAGAAGAAACTAAAGATAGGCAGGGGAAGTTGATGGCTTCGGGGCTCAGGGAAAATTATGGAAAACTTTGAAGGAAAGCATTGAGTGTGGTGGTGAGTGAATAATGGAGAGTATGATGATTTGAAGGGTGTAAGGGAGTGGTTGATGGGGTATGGATTGTGATGTGATGGCACGGCTGATCGGGAAATTTTCTTCAAAATTCATCCCATGTTCGGTCGTGTTTGGTCGTTCGCTGTCTCCGCGCTTCGCGTATGGTCGTCTAAAAAATATTTTGGACACACCATCGTGATCCACTAATTTTCCTGATTAGTGTTTTAAGTCCGGTTAAGGTATTTGGAGATTTATTTTTTTATTGGTGTATTTTACGGGCACTGTAGGCATCCGGGAAAATTCCAGATCGGTTTGAAAAGTGTCCCGAGTCTAGGCGAAATTCGCGGGATCGCAAATCCCTAGTTCGACCAGGTTTTTCTGCTTAAATGCGGCATTTTAATCTTCCTCGTGTTTTTATCCATTGATTGGCCTTTATAATTATTTATTTAACACAATTTCCATAAGGAAAAATTTGGGATGTTACACAAAGGGCTCGGTATACCTTGAAGAAAAGTACATAGATGTCTAATAAGGAATCCCTTCTCTTGGCACGTCAAGCATGACAAGCCCCTGCCAGTTTAGCAAGATAAATTTGTCCAAAAATTAAGAAACACATGCTTAGACCTGAACGCGGGCTCTGCTTGAAGATGCAAAGAAAGTAAGAAAGTAAAACAAAGACCAAGTTTAAAGAAAAGAAAGTTAAGGCCACAGGTAAGGGGCGTGCAAGAGCTCAAGTTAAAGAGAAAGGTAAGCAAAGTACGAGTCCACTCTTAGAATCATCGAAAGGGTGGGCCCGCCACCATCTTCCATGCAGGATGGTCACCTCCTATCGTCGGTTGACGAAAATATGCTTGCGAGCATTCGTGGTTAGCTATCACTCAGGAAAGGAACGATGCCTGGTCGCTGAAGAGACGGTGAAAGTAAGTGAGTCGTAGCCGAAGGGGGACGACGATCCCACGGACTATGAAGGAGAATGATGGACAAAAAATAATGAAAGAGGACACAGCCATAGGGTGGGTTAGAAAACCCCCAAGTGTAACACCCTAGCTAGCTGCATACCCTCGAGTAGTACGCAATGCTCACTAGGTTGTTAATCATTTGGTGGGATTACTTATAGTCCTTTATTATCTTTCAAAAATACAACAAGATTAAGGAAAATATGGACCATTTTAAAACTTTTCTACTTTCTACTTTATTTGCAAAGTATAAGCCGCGCGTGAATCAAAGCGTATAATACAAACGATAGAGCTTGAGCTTACGCGGGTTAATTCTTCATAGTATAAGCGAGTATAGTAAGCAGTTATATACACAACCTTCGTCCATCACAGATATTTACGTCAACAGTAGAGTGATATAATAAGTTACATACATGTGCCATATACGTACATCAAAATACATGTCTAAATACATATCAAAATATCCATCTAGTGCCAAGCTAAACTGGCTGGTCCTCGGTCCTCTACTACTCCATATGTGGCTCCTCATAGGGCTCCTCGTAGCTCTCATAATCTTTGCCTGCTCCTGGAAGCATAAGCGAGTGGGGGTCAGAACAGTTGAAACACCCTAGCTAACTATTTACCCGTACGTAGTACACAATGCTCACTAGGTTGTTTTCTACCTGGTCAGAATACTTTAGTCCATTGTTATCTTTCGAAAATAGTTGCTTAAGAAAATAGGGACCAATTTTGAAACTTTCCTTTGCCTCGATTATTTACTAAAATAGAGCCATGCATCGGAAAGAACAAGTATAGCAAGCGGATAACTATATAATAATCATAAAGCATACAATATACACCCATCTGGTCCATCAGAACAGTCATGTAGTTATTATAATAAATAATATACAAGTAACATGTCCAATAGATACAATACATAACATCAAAATACAAGGGCTAACTGCAGCACTTCCCAGTTTACCCTTAACAAAGTACTAACTACTGCTGTCTCTGGTGTCCCTGTTTGGTTCTGACTGCCTCGTGTCCCTGTTTGGTTCTGACTGCCTCATAGCTCCTAGGCCGGTTCGGCCTCATCCTCATAGTATGAGTCATCACCTATTCCTGAAGTCATAGGGCAGTGGGGGTGAGAACGGTAGGTTCCCAGTGGAAATAACTCTAGTACCTGTATCTTGCGTTTCATTAGGTCGGACTTCAGGCCGCTCAGAGATTTCTAAGTGTGCATACATACTAACATCCTACTAATTATTATCTGGCCTAAGTTTTGAACGGCTTTATCTACATTACTAGGTGATAGGGGAACTACTCTTGCTTACTACGTTCTCGTGCTTATTAATAATACGTTTACATACATAGCCGTCTCGAGCATTCTCTTGACGGTACTTACATAACAGCAGAATCATACATTACATATACTCATGCATAACAGAATCATAACAGCAGAATCATATATGACATATACTCATGCATCTAATAGCAGAATCATACATTACATGTACTCATGCATCTAACAGCAGAATCATACAATACCTGTGCTCATGCATAACAGAATCCTCAGAATGAACCTGGGTTTTGGAATATATGTTATCCCCAACATAGTAGTGCCCTCTTTTGACAATACTATGACGGGATAACCTCGCACCTCCAGGTGGTCCTCTGTTGACCCTTGCGGTGGGCTTCCACCTGCCGCGAGCCCTCTCTTGACCCCTCGGCAGTGGGCGGATATTGTACCCCCACCTTAGCCAGACCCCTTTCGACAGTGCTAGGCGTGGTAACCGCACACCTCCAGGTATGCCATATCGACACCACCTGTGGCGGGCTTCTACATTCAGGATGCTTCTTTGACCTCCTGAAGTGGGATCATGGTTTGGCTCTCGTGATCACGGCCTTTTCAACATTTGGCATTTAGCCTTTTCAGCATTGTTCAGCACTTCTTGCTTTTCTGTACCTGCAGTACGTTATGACTTGTTTCCTATGGTTCATTTCAGAATCTTTACTTATCTCATGGTTATTTCTAATCCTTTAAACTGGGCTTATCATGAATGCATGGAATGCTGCCTATTATATCACATACTACATGTAATTCACATGTTCACATAGGGCATATACTTCACATAACGGCATACTGCATATATTTCACTTGTTTCAGTCATTAAGCATAGCTATAGCATTAAGTATCAGATTATGTGCCTCAAGAAGGTCTCCCTAAGACATTCTGGTCTCAGGCCGCTCAATGGTACCCTAGGGCCCCCTCAGCACACTCTATGTAACCCTCTCAGCAACTCCAGGGAACCTCCACGGAACCCACTCAGCACCACTCCTGGTGCCCACTCAGTACTCTCTACGTAACTCTCTCGGCAACTCCAGGGAACCTCCGCGGAACCCACTCAGAAACTCTCCAGGGAACCCCTCGGCACCATCCCAGGTACACGATCAACCACTTTCTAGACTTCTCCCAGTCACTCTCCACAGAACCACTCAGCACCATCCCAGGTGCCCGCTCAACCATTCTCTAGACTCCTCTCAGTCACTCATTGCGGAACTACTCAGCACCTGTCCAGGCGCCGCTCAACAACTCCCTACAGACTCCTCTCCATCACTTTTCGCGGAACTACTCGGCACCAGTCCAGGCGCCGCTCAACAACTCTCTACAGACTCCTCTTTCTTTCCCCTTTCTCCCATGGATCCTTCTTAAACTTTTACACATATTCTACACATAATAAACCTATCTAGTCTAGGTCACAGGACCCTTCAAAGTCATCTTCCTAAGCCCTAACATAGATTCTAACATACATAAACATATATGTAAAGAAACACACACACACACACATAATTACATAATCAAGCATCCACCATCAATAGGTGAAGAACTAGAGTTACCCACCTCCAAATCCAGTTTGGAAACAGTAGAAGTGAAGAGGAAATTTCCCTGAGCACTTCCTTGATGATCTTGCTATGTTTCCGGCGTCCGGTAGCATCACAGCAGTGCACGAACGGACAACCAAAGAATGAAAAAAAAGAAGCACAACAACAAAGAATTAAGGAAACGAAGCTTAAAGCTTCAGGGGAAGGAAAATAAGAAAGAGGTGTCAGGTGGGTGAAAGAAAGAAAACGAAAATGAAGCATAAGGCTTCAGGGGAAGCAAATGAAAACAAATGGCAAAGAAAAGAAACCAAATGCATTCGGTGCCAGGGGCTTCCCCCACCGCCTGATACATATATACATAATATTATATTATACTTTTCTTTTTATATCATGTGTATATATATCATATATTGTTATTATATTATTATAATTACTATTCATAGTTATTATTATAGTATATAATAGTATATTATATGTAAATATCTACTATGGATAAACATGATCCTGTCAGTCCAATTTTGATCATGCTTGGTCGTGTTTTTGTTGTTCGTAGTCCCGGTACTTCACGTGCGGATGTCCGAAAAATAATCCGGACATACCCTTGCGCTCTACTAATTTTCCCTGATTAATAGTTGAGTCCGGTGGAGGTATTCAGGGAATTATTATTTTATTAGTATATTTTACGGTTACTTTCGGTATCCGAAAAAATTCCCGATTGGTCCGGAAATCGTCCGAACTAAACCGATTTCCGTTTTACCGACACTTTAGGTTTTTCATCCATCTCTAGAAGTCGAGAGAAATCATTGGAGTATCAGCAGAATTTGGAAATACCCCACAGAATAATTTCTACTGACCTCGAGAGGTTAATTCCTACAAAGGGCTCTATGAACAGTTGTTTGGGGAGATTTTCCACTAAGGGATACACTTGTAATGCTTTTTTTCTTCCTAAATTCATTTATACATTATTTTATTTATTTTTACGAACTTTTTACTAAGGAGAAAGATACGGGTTGTTACATTCCACCCCTCTTAGAAAAATTTCGTCCTCGAAATTTCAGCGTGGCTAAATCCTCAGGTCTTCTGCTCTCCGGCTAGGGCTCTTACCTATCATCATTCTAATCCCCATTGTTCCTGATTGTATCTTGCTCTCTCTCTTGGACCTTACTCGTCTCCACTCTAAAGCTTGTTAAGTACCCCTATGTCCAGTGCCCCTATATCAAGTTCTCCTATGTCTCTAATATCCTAATATCCTAATTTTTTCATAATTCCATAGTTGAAACCTGAATGGCATTCGTTGTTCTCATACTTAAGCCTCCTCATCTTCCTTCAATCTCCTTAAGTTTACACTTGCCCTTACATCCTTATTCATGTTCTCCCTAATTTTTCCCATGTACGTCTCCTCCTAACGACTGGTTCACCTTCTTTCCACCCCTCATCTCATCTTTATACCCTCTTATACACTCGTCTCTTAATTCTCTCGTTTTCCATACTGGCTCACTAAGCCTTTTTTCACCATGTGTCCTCAGAACTTAGCCTTTCAAACCTTTTACTTCCCCAACGGAATATACTCTAACACTCGTAGGCTCGTCCTAGTCACTTATTCGCTCGTCTCTTCCCACGTCTTCGGAAATTATTTTCGTAGGGTTGGAGGAGGTATCCCTCTCCTTTAATCCTGCGAGATACTTTCTTGCTCGTTCCTCCCTCTTCTGTCTTCCTCGCTTTTTGCTGGGGTCAGATTCCTTGCTGATCCTTACAAATCTAGCACTTGTCCGCCCTCTTCGCATAGTCGCTCACGTCTACGCGAATGACGAGCGCCTGCACCTCAAACTTCTACTCTCTAAAAGAGTCCATACCCTGATTCATCGTGCACTTCTCGGGATTTTTGCCTTCCCATTCCTTGGCGGGATCCAGCTGGTGGGTATTCGAGCAACGGCCTAGCCTCTCAAAGGTCGTTGTATACTCTGCCACTGTCATCTATCTTAGTGTTAGTTCCCGGAACTTCGTCTTCCTTATACTCTCGTAGTCTTTGGGGACAATACTTGTCTACCACTGCCTTTATGAACCGGCTTTCGATGATTTGGACCTCCCTATCCTCTAACAAGGGTTTGGCAGTGTCCCACCATGCTTCTACTGCATCCTTCCACCTTCTGGCTGCGACCTTGATTTGTGGAGTGTCAATGTCGGCAATACTTTTAGCTACCTTCTTTTTCTCCTATACCCAGCTATGGGCTGCCCCGAGTCCACAAGTCTATCGAATGTAGAGGGTCTGGCCTTCGTAAAACCCACATACCTTTATGCGTCATCTTCCTGCAATGTTGGGGGCTGGCTAGGATTAGCGTGACTGGGTGTTGTATTTAGCTTAGTTCCTGGTTATGGCGAATCCTGATGCTTGAGGTTTGAATTAACTATCCTTTTGGACTTCCCCAATTACTAATAGGAGTCACAAGGGTCTTATTAGCTGGGTGACATTAGTGCTGGCCTTCGCCTTATGGTCGTTTAATCCCATCCCAGACTCCGGGGCACGAATGCACATATACGGGGTGGTAACAATTTGGAATCTAGCAATTCTTGGGGTACGTCTAACAGAAACCTGCCAAAGAGTTTCCACAGAGGTTTGTAACAACCAACTCTCCTTTCTAAAGAGCGAATTGAGAGAAAGGGGGGTACTGAGCTAAGAAAGATTAGAGAAATGGGAGGAATGGGAAAGTTACCATCATAGGCATTCGAAGGCTTGCTAACAATTGACTTCTTTACGTGTTCAAGTGTTCACACTCCCTTCTAAGGAGAGACTCGTGAGAAAGGGTATGGAGTTGAGAAAAGTTTGGGGAACAGAAGGAATAGGACAATTGCCGTGGTAAATATTCGAGGGTCTGCTAGGAATGCTTCCTTTACAGATGTAAGTGTTTGTGCTTCCTTGGGCGCTTGTCTTCCTACCTCCCGGAGTTTGTCCTTACCGTCTACCATGGTTAGTTGTCCAGGGTTGGCCCTCGGCACAACTTCCAGTTAGTTAGTACTATGTCGCCGAATCATGAGGCTAGGGCATTCACTGTCTTCGACTTAGATGGCCGTCGTTCTCCTTTATGATCTACGCCCGGTTATAACTCTTGTGGTTCCTCTTGAGAAGAGTCCTCATTCTCAATTGCATTAATAGAGTGGTGCCCGGGAATCGGGACTCCTCCCTGCTCCAGATGAGGCTTGGTTCTGTCTTGCCATCCCTCAGTCGTGCCTTGAAATTTTTCCGGGACATAAGTCTGACCCTTCAAGTTCAGGTAGGAGACGTCCTCGTCCTCAGTGTCTTCCTCTTCTCGATTTCTGCGCTTTTCTCCTCAGCTAATGCTTCTTTGTAGACGATTCCAAAACCTGTGGCGTTTGCCTTTGGGGGGTCGAGGATTATGTTCTTTCAAGAAGTTGCTGTCACCTTCCTGGCCTGGGCCTCCTCTCTACTGTACCTGCAACAACCTTCAAAGTAAGCACGTCTTCGTGTATCAGTTCTCAGGGTAGCATAGCTGAGTAGTTACACTCACACTAATCCCGGTTGGCCAAACTCGAAAAGGGTTAATGTATCTAGGTTTAGACTATACAACTCCAAAGAATGTACACCGTGATCATGCCCGAAAGCACAGTGCAACTCAGTCCTCAGGCTCACTTGGACCAAACTGCTCTAATACCAAATGAAACACCCTAGCTAACTGTTTACCCGTACGTAGTACACAATGCTCACTAGATTGTTTTCTACCTGGTCGGAATACTTTAGTCCATTGTTATCTTTCGAAAATAGTTGCTTAAGAAAATAGGGACCAATTTTGAAAATTTCCTTTGCCTCGATTATTTACTAAAATAGAGCCATGCGTCAGAAAGAACAAGTATAGCAAGCGGATAATTGTATAATAATCATAAAGCATACAATATACACCCATCTGGTCCATCAGAACAGTCATGTAGTTATTATAATAAATAATATACAAGTAACATGTCCAATAGATACAATACATAACATTAAAATACAAGGGCTAACTGCAGCACTTCCCAGTTTACCCTTAACAAAGTACTAACTACTGCTGTCTCTGGTGTCCCTGTTTGGTTTTGACCGCCTCATAGCTCCTCGGCCGGTTCGGCCTCATCCTCATAGTATGAGTCATCACCTGTTCCTGAAGTCATAGGGCAGTGGGGGTGAGAATGGTAGGTTCTCAGTGGAAATAACTCTAGTACCTGTATCTTGCGTTTCATTAGGTCGGACTTCAGGCCGCTCAGAGATTTCTAAGTGTGCATACATACTAATATCCTACTGACTATTATCTGGCCTAAGTTCTGAACGGCTTTATCTACATTACTAGGTGATAGGGGAACTACTCTTGCTTACTACGTTCTCGTGCTTATTAACATTACGTTTACATACATAGCCGACTCGAGCGTTCTCTTGACGGTACTTACATAACAGCAGAATCATACATTACATATACTCATGCATCTAACAGCAGAATCATACATTACATGTACTCATGCATCTAACAGCAGAATCATACAATACCTGTGCTCATGCATAACAGAATCCTCAGAATGAACCTGGGTTTGGAATATATGTTATCCCCACAATAGTAGTGCCCTCTTTTGACAATACTATGATGGGATAACCTCGCACCTCCAGGTGGTCCTCTGTTGACCCTTGCGGTGGGCTTCCACCTGCCGCGAGCCCTCTCTTGACCCCTCAGCAGTGGGCGGATATTGCACCCCCACCTTAGCCTGACCCCTTTCGATAGTGCTAGGCGTGGTAACCGCACACGTCCAGGTATGCCATATCAACACCACCTGTGGCGGGCTTCCACATTCAGGATCCTTCTTTGACCTCCTAAAGTGGGATCATGGTTTGGCTCTCGTGATCACGGCTTTTCAGCATTTGGCATTTAGCCTTTTCAGCATTGTTCAGCACTTCTTGCTTTTCTGTACCTGCAGCACGTTATGACTTGTTTACTATGGTTCATTTCAGAATCTTTACTTATCTCATGGTTATTTCTAATCCTTTAAACTAGTCTTATCATGAATGCATGGAATGCTACCTATTATATCACATACTACATGTAATTCACATGTTCACATACGGCATATACTTCACATATCCACATACTGCATATATTTTGAAACACCCTAGCTAACTGTTTACTCGTACGTAGTAAACAAAGCTCACTAGGTTGTTGTCTACCTGGTCGGAATACCTTAGTCCATAGTTATCTTTTGAAAATAGTCATTGCTCATCAAATAAGGACCCGTTTTAAACTTTTGCTTGTATCACCTTAATAATAAAATAGAGCCATGTGTTGGGAATAAACAAATATAATAACAAAGCGGATAACATTATGAGAAATAGAACACGTAATATACATCCAGTGGGTCCGTCATACAAAGTTATAGAGTGTAAGATATACATAAATATACATAGACCAAACCATTAAATACATAATCCAGCATATACAGCATCAAAACACAAGGACTACTGGAATGCTACTCAGTAAGCCCCTGGCAAAACATAAACATCTATCTATCTCCTAGCCGCTCATGGCTCATCTGGCGGCTCTTCTGCATCCTCGAAATATGATTCATCCTCTTCGGTACCTGAAGTCATAAAACAGTGGGGAATGAGATCGGTAGGTTCTCAGTGGAAATAACCTTAGTTCCTGAGTCGTACATCAGATTAAGTCGGACTTCAGGCCACTCAGAGATCTCTAGTGAACATACATACTAATCAGCCTACTCTTTATTATCTGGCCTATCTGAACGGCTTTATCGGCATTAATATGTGACATGGGAACTACTCTTGTTTACTACATTCTCGTGCTAATTAACATTTCGTATAAACCGTCTTGAGCGTGCTCTTTGACGGTAAGGCATAATACCAGATTATACATTTCAATCAAATTGAATAACAGCATATAATCAAAGTGCATTCAGCATAACAGAATTACCAGAATGTGCATCACATAATGATATGAACCACTAGAGGAATTTGGCCCAATCTTCACGGCGTAGGCAAAACAATAAGGAATTCAAATAAAACGA
>QANU01005364.1:0-20847 GCA_003254905.1 Nissolia schottii
AAAAATAGAGTTTGAAGATGTGGATTCAAAAGCGACTCAGTTGAGATTAGAGCCGAATGAAAAAAGGGGGGTAATTTTTATCCCGAGACACTATTTATTTGTATTCCAACAGGATATACATCGTGAATGTATATGCTCTGGGATGGAAGGATTCGAACCTCCGAATATCGGGACCAAAACCCGTTGCCTTACCGCTTGGCCACGCCCCATTTTTTATTCAGACATTAATAGACACTATTATTGGTATTGATTGTTCGTCAATTCCACTTCAAAAAAAATCCATACATATAATAAATTGTTACTGGGAGTTTGATATGTTCAGATATCTAATAAAACTCAAATTAAATTATTGATCATTACATAGAATTCAATTAAAATATTGAATGAAAGTCTTATTTCTCCTTTTTTTTTGTCAGACTGGAGGATTTTGAACTAGAAAGTTCAAATCAATAAGGATTTTGTTTGGAGGGTCTGATTGTATTTCACATTTTTTTTTCTTCCAAATAACCTGGGGATAGTTTAGTAATTTCAGATCAACGTTCAATGCAGCATCCATTCTTCACACACGGGGGATAGTTTATTAGTTTTGCTTCTTTTCCCTTTTTCTCCCTGCCGTCGTTTCCCCTTTCGGATCACATGCCCTAGAAGCTTGGCTGAATTAATTAATAATTAATTAATTACGTGATGGATTCCAGTGCTGGTGATGGCTCCAATTTGTTACGTGCTAAAGTTGAGAGATTTACATCGGTAAGTTCTGTTATACTGCGTCAATTGCAATTGTTGTTAGCCGGATAGGGTTTCTTTTTTTTTTTACCTTTGAAATTGGAGGGCATCACATCCTCACCTGCTCTTTTGTTCTTCATTTTTGTCCGGATACATTGTAGGATTTTAATCTCAAATTTCTGAAATTTAGGGTCTTCTTTTCATGTTTTGGTTTCAAATCGTTTGCTACCTAGCACTTCTTTCAAGGATAGTTTGAGGATTCTACTGAACAATGTATGTGTATGACCAAATTGTAGAAATTTATGAAACTGAATTAAGAGATTTGTCATTCCATTCGTTGGAATTCACATAGATTCCTTGAGAAGACTGTTATGATTGTGAAGGACAACTATGGTATCTGAATGTTGTTTGAAAATAATAAAACCATGGATGGCATAATCTAGTTAACTACTGGACAGACACACAGGGTAGGATAATACAGAGCAAGTGTTTATCTATCATTCTGCTGTATCTGAGGAATGATGGGAATACTGAACAGGCACAGGGTAGTATAATATTTGTAGAGGAAGGGTTTATCTAGCATTCTTATGTATCCGAGGAACGATAGAAAGACTGAACACATATACAATAATACTTTCTGTTTTTTCCCTCCATTATGGATAATAGGGACTTTGTGTCAAAGCGGATTGTACTGAAATGAATGAAATCATGCAAGAGAAGCCAAGAGCTTCTTTCAGAGATGCTTCAGTGATGGGTCATGAAGCCCTTGTTCGTCACGCCATCACTGATCTTCGTATTCAGCAAGAGCCTAAGGCAACTGCAAATGTGTCTCTTGTAATTTGCACCACCATGTGTTTATGGATTTTGCATGAGACATGTGGCCAGCTACTGCCCAAAGAACATGGTGTAGTGCCCATAGCCGTCTCCTTTCTTGAATTGTTCAGCTTTATGGCGGTTGTTTGTGCTATTGCTATGGTGATGTTTGTTCGTGAACAATTGACTCTCCTGCACATTGCTATGCTCCTCTGTTGGGCCATTCTGATGCTTGTCAGATCATATGATTCAATCCGCGATCCATACTTTCCAATGCTCGGAACATTTTTCATAGGGTGGTATGCTGGTCAAAAAGCAGCAATGAAGGGAGAGATATCCTCAAGCACTCCTGCAGCTAGAGATATGCCAAAAGACCCCATGTTTCAGCCTGGTGATGACTTCAATCGGCAAAAGCATAAGGAAACCGTGCAATATGTCTTATCTCTTGTAATTTTCACCACTATGTGTTTCTGGATTTTGCTTGAGACATGCGGCCAGCTACTGCCCAAAGAACATGGCGTAGTGCCCATAGCCGTCTCCTTACTTGAATTGTTCAGCTTTATGGTGGTTGTTTGGGCTATTGCTATGATGATTCTTGTTCGTGCACAATTCACTCGCTTGCACATTGCTATGCTCCTCTGTTGGTCCATTCTGATGCTTGTCAGATCATATAATTCAATCTGTGACCCGTACCTTCCAATGCTCGGAACCGGAACATTTTTCATAGGGTGGTATGCTGGTCAAAAAGCAGCAATGAAAGTAGAGATATCCTCAAGCACCTACAGTCAGAGAAAAGTTTCGTTGATATGTATCACTGAATATGCTATCCCTCAGCTATTGTATTTACTTGATACTGAATAAACTTATTTTACCTTTAGTAAGACTCAAACCTATGATGTCTACCATTCAAAGTAATGCATAACTACTAGACTAGCATTATTTTTTGCAACATTTTATGCAACCATATTTATTAATAAAATTTTATTATTTAATTTTTCTTTTTAAAGAAATTATAATCTAAAGAGTCCCTATGACTCTGCCACACTCACACTCTCATCTCATCTGAATAATGTGAGAGAACTTTGCTGACATTTTCCTTTTTGTTTTTTGTTGGTCAAATGCCACATATTGTGTTTATGATCTTGCTATCACATACTAAGCAAGCGAATTGGTGATATACATAACAAAGTTGAGCAAACTTTTTTGAAATATGGATTTTGGTTTCTTAATAATAAAATCAATGGATGGAAATTTGATTTTCCTCTCACATAAAGGATATTCACGTTGCTCAAACTTGTCTTTTGATCTGTTTCTTCGTAGGTATACCTTAGCAGCTTGCAGCTTTAGAGTTACAATTCTTTATTGAAAATGTCTTTTTGATTCATATTGAATTTATACACTCTTTTTTGTTATATAGTAAATGTTATATATTCAGTTAAACCCTCTCCCTTCTCTCAAGAAATACCTTTATATATATATATTAGTTTTTTTACTTTAGAATATTATTATCTTAAGAAATTAAGTTACTAACAAAAATAATAATTTGTTATGGTTATTTTTGAAAAATTAAAAATTGCATATTTCATTTTATTTTATTTTAATATTTATTTTTTATTTTTTATAATGAAAAAATATACAAGCAGGTCTATCAGTGATATATGACATTTTACCAACAAAAAACAAAAGGAAAATGCTAACAAAGCTCTCTCACATTATTCAGATGAGATGAGAGAGTGGGTGTGGGAGAGTCCTGGGAGAGTCCGAGGGACTCTTTATATCGGGGTTTCTTTAAAAACAAAAATTAAATAATAAAATTATATTAATAAATATGATTGCATAAAATGTTGTAAAAAGTAATGTTAGTTTAGTGGATAAACCATTACTTTGAATGGTAAAAGTCTTGAGTTTGAGTCTTACTGAACTTAAAATAAGTTTATTTTTTGTGTAAACACAATTAGTGAAACAAGCCATGCTTGACCTGTTCCCACCCCTAATCATAAAATAAGTTTATTTTTTTAGTAAACACAAATGAACATTTTTGAGTAAACAGGCCGACCTGTCAGGCTCAGGCCGAAAATTAGCGAAACAGGCTAGGCTTGACCTGTTCCCACCCCTACTCATACAATAAGTTTATTTTTTTAGTAAACACAAATGAACATTTGTGAGTAAGCAGGCCGGCCTGACAGGCTCCAAGCCAGGCCAGACATCTTAAGCAGGCCAGAACGGGCTAAAAAATTGGCCTATAATAGTTAATAGGTCAGGCTTGGCCTGTTCCCACCCTAATCATAAGGAAAGGTGATAGCATTATACTATCACAAGAACCCTATGTTGAGAAGTTACCACGTCGTTAAACCGTTGAGTACTTCTTATGATTCTAACACTCAATTGAAGAAAAATAAGGGAGATCATGTTTCTCAATCTGAATATGCTCAAATCATTGGGAGCTTGCTACATCTGATGAATTTTCTCGACCAGATATAGCCCATGTTATTGGCAGATTGAGCAGGTATACTCACAGCCCCAATTTCAAAGGTACTATGAATTATGGTATCAAAGATACAATGATGCTAATTGGATCTCGGACTCAGATGAGATGAAATCCACTAGTGGTTATATATTCACACTTGGCAGGGGTGCTGTAGCTTGGAAATCTGCCAAGCAATCTATTATTCCATATCAACTATGGAGTCAGAGTTTGTGGCTCTAGAGTTGGCTGGAAGTGAAGTTGAGTGGTTGAGAAACTTCATAACAAATACTCTTTTGGGAATGAAACCCATTCCTTCAGCATCCTTACACTGTGATAATCAATCCGCAATAGTTATTGCAAAGAACAAAGCTTATAATGGAAAGAGTCGACATGTTCGACTAAGACACAATGTGGTAAAACAGCTGCTAAAAGATGGAATTATCTCCATTGATTATGTGAAATCAGAGGTAAATTTGGCCGACCCCTGACTAAACCCTTGGGTAGAAAATTGATCAATGATACATCGAGGGGAATGGGACTTGAGCCAATTTGTAATCAGTGAATAATGGTAACCCAACCTTTATGATTGGAGATCCCATGAAAAAGGTTCATATGGGGAAAAACAAGTTATTCATATTGATCTTCCAACACTATTTAATTTATCTAGTAGACCATTCCTGCGATATAAGTGTCGTGCTGCATTTTGGGAGGATGAGTATAAGAGCTCTTAATGATTTCCATAGCCCTTATGGGTAGTGCATGAAGTGCAGCATGTACATGATGGAATCACCTATATGAATGTCAAGAGGGGCCGCTTACATGAGATTTGACTAATCTCTAGAGCACTCATAAACACCAGGCACACGCATGACTGAAAAGCGTACAACCGTGTTAACAACTAGAAATTTTGGGGGTGAAATGGTTGTTGAGGCCTCTAGCATACACTAAAGTGTCTTGTTTTATAGAGCTTGCTCCACCAATTCACTTGTATGTTAAGTCTTAGTAGTCTAGGTTTGGTTCACAGCTCAAAAAGGCACCAGATTCAAAATATTTCACTCTTCTGTATTTGCCCAAGAAAATCATCTTAAAATTCTTTTTCATGAACTTTTGAAATATGTGGGGGATTGTTGTAAAATATTAAGTATTTCAAAAGTTCATTTCCCACATAGTTTTCCAACGGCTAGTTTCCAACGACTAGTTTTCCAACGACTAGTTTTCCCACGGCTAGTTTTCCAAACACTATATATACCCTCCAAATTCAAGGTTGAACTACAACTCCAAAAACCTTCTTCCTAATTCCTTTTCTTGGGCAATATTATTCTCGCTAGTTCTGACTCCCAGATTAATATCTGGAAGGTGCTATTTTATCCTGGAGAGTGTTCGGATCAAAATCCAAATAATACTCTCAAGGACAACAAATTCAATTTCATAACTCAACACATTTTTGAGATCATCCTATTGTTGTTAAGCTCTCCATTTCCAACATCAAAATCTTAAAACTATTACGGACTGGGCCATAAAGGTCCATCCTAGCCATCCCTAAGATTTGGGCCCAATAGTCCGCGGACAGGCCCAACTCGACCCAGCCACTTGCGAGCCCACAAACGGCTTCGAGATTCTCACCTCCTACCTTCTCCGGCTCAGTAACTCCGAGATCCTCTCCTCTATCTTCCCGGGCTCAACAACTCCGACATGATCAACCCTACCGCAATGCACGGCTCCGAGATATTCTCCCATCACCGTCACACGCGGAAGGATCTCAACGATCCTTATTATAAAATAGCCCATATCCTAGGTATGAGATCCATCTGATTATCACTTACTATACTCCTTTAAGTCCTTGCTAACTTGAGCGTCGGAGTCCTTGCAGGTACCCATCGCAGCACGAGACCAAAGACCTTGAAGCTCCAGGATCCAGAGTATGGATTGAGGTGCATACTTCGAAACAAAAAATTATGCTCATACTGCATAATTCATTTAAAATCATAAATAATCGGAGAGTTACCACGAAGTCATAATTCCTCAAAATCTAGATACACATATTCAAGGTGCAGAAACTGTTAGGATTGTTCTTGATTCCATTCATTTATCATCTCAAAAGTTTTGTTTTTTCTCCTCTTTATTAAGTGATAATGGTTTCAATTTTATATCTAAAGAAATACAAGAATGGATCTTGAAGGGATTTAAATAATCTAGACATTCAGGCACCAAATTATAGTAGCTGATTTCAAAACTTCAACTAGTTTGGTAGGTATGTGACTTTGTGGATATTTCTTGATTCACTTTATTAAAGATGTAGAAATGGAAGAGAATTTACTGATTGCATGCTCAGAAATGTAAGAGTTGTGTGTTCTGTGGTGTGTACTTTAAGGCCTCTTGTTGTGTATTTGGTTTTCCGATATAACCATTTAGAATTGGTTTAGGGGTTGCAAGAAGTGAGGAATTTCCACTTCTCCAACTGCCAGAAATGATTCTTGGTGGCCAAGAATCCAAACGTGCTAGTTTCCATATCCAGATCATAAAGTAAGAAACTTTTTGAGCTTTTTTTTGGTAGTAGTTTCTAACTTAATGTACTGCATTATTGATGCAACTTCAATTCTTGAAACTGTATTGTATTGTAGAAAGTTCTGTCAAAACCAAAACACAACAAAGGGCAACATTTGTGGGCTGGTTCATTTTAACGATGATTAATTCAATTTTTTGTTGGGTCAATCATTATTCAGAGCAATGCCATACAATTAGATACACGTTGACAAACATAGAAATCATGGGTGTTTGATGAAATGAACTAGTATGACTGTATAACCCACTCGTATTTTAGATATTTTTTAAAATTTAGGATTTAAAATTGAGTTTAGTTAATGTATATTGACAATGTAACATGGACTTGTGTTCAACGGTTCAAGAAAAGGCAACCCAATGGGTGAGATGGGTTTCGTAGGAGGATCCAATTTCTCCTAATCCAATGCCTCCACAAGTAGTGAGTCCAAATTAAAAGGATCATTCCTTAAGGCCCATGAAAGGCCCATGTTTTCACTAGCATCCAAAATATTGGATTTGGTTATGTGTCCTCTGTCCTCCACTCTCTCAGATAACTCCAACATAGCACCTTGCTCTACAACATGTACATAGTTATCGTGGGATATGCAGGGGTTGTCCTCCACTATCCCATTATCCACGTCCTATACCTTATTGTGTCATACATCTTGTCCTTCACTCCCTACAACCACGTTTGGGTGATGCCGCTTTCTCACTTGTTCTGTCGTATCTGCTCTGTTACGAGATGGATGACCTTGGTTGGATTCCACCATATAAACTGAGAAAGAAGACTCCCCAAGTTGTAAGCATATCATGTCACTAATTTCTTCCACTTGTGTAGTGAATATACGAACGACCGCTATGTCAAAATTCTGACCCAAGGCGGTTGAGATGACGACTCCCTACTCCCCCTATCCTCCGCAGATTCTCGATGGACCACCCATGCACTGGTATACTGTTACGTGTCATATTTTAGCACTTTCATAGGATAAAATGAAACCTGCGTGCTCTGGTTTCCATGAATTATCTAATTAAATTCCTTACTTTTGTAGGATTTTTAACATGGTTTAAAGATGGATACAAGCACGTCTCAAGGGATAGAATTCAAGAAAAATCCCACAAGAATGAAAACAAGGAGCAAAGGGGGCAAAAGAGCCAAAGACACAACTAGAGAAGACTCTTCAGGCTTAGACCGCTTAGCGGTCCTCTAAGGCCACTCAACGGTCCATTACTTCAGAGTGAAGTAACTTGAGGACAAAGAAACCTCTGTAGCCGCCCTGACACCGCTTAGCGCCTGACACGCCGTTCAGCGGATCTGACAGGATAATGTTAGAGCAGAGCCACCCTTCAAAAGATAAAAAGGGCGAAGAAAGTTACGCCGCTCAGCAGAGCTCCTCAGTCGCTCAGCAGACCCTGGAGACTTGGCCTATAAATAGAAACCCTAGGGCTCTCATTCAAAAATTCAATTCCATTCACTTCCCATACACTTAGAGTCCGAAATATATAGAGCAGTTTAGCAACAAAGAGGAGGCTAGAGAAGGAGCCAAGAGTAATCGAGGAAGCATGGCGGTCGTTGTCATGACAGTGTGAGAACGTGTCATGGTGAGCGTCCATCACCTTATCTCTTTGGTTTCGTCTTGTAAGATGGGTTTCTAACCCTCTTGTTGTTGGGATTTTGATGAATATTATAGTATGATTGTATCCATATACTTTTGCATGAATGAATATATCGATTTCTCTAATTTGCATGGATAGATTTTAGCTTAATGCTTATTTTAGCTTAGCTACCTAAAACCTGATCTAAAACTGAATTGTTGCGAGTGAGAATTGCATCATAAAGTTGGAGCTAAATCAATTCATCTAATAAACCTAATTGCTAGAGATAGAGTTAGTGCTATTAGTCATTTTAACATCTGAAATAATGTCAGTTGCTTTGTTAGTTTGTGCAAGAGATTGACAAAATAGCAAAGGGACTGAGTGATCTTTTCATGCATGAAAGAGATGAACAAGATAAAAACTGGTGGCGAGAAATCAAAGGAATAATAATTCATATGCATTGAGTGAATGGAAGTATGAAACTGTGATATGATTTAAATCCTAACAAGCTTCCTAATCTACCTCTAATTTGTTGTCATTTTATCTTGTGTTTATTTTCTTGTTGTTATCTTAAAATCAATCTACCAATCACTCACTGATAAGTGCCAAACTATGATGATTTTAAGGAATTTAATGGGCACTTATCTACTTAAATTCATACGAAACTGTTTAATTATTCCTCATTTTATACAAGTTTTATAAAATAAAATATGTAGGGATAAAAAGGCCTAACATTGGTAATAATTGCAGAGCAACAGGAAGGAATACAAAGAAAGGATACCATGCAATTGTTACAATGAACAACACAAGAAGACAAAGTTCAGAAAAAGGCATACTGCTCAGCGATAACATCCCTCTCGCCTAGCGGTGACCACATTGTCCGCTCAACGATTTAACCACAACGGCTAAGCGATTGTACCCATTATGCCACTTGCCGCCGGCGCATTTATGAGGCCAGCTAAGCCGAGCCGCCACCAGTTGTCACGCCGCCGGGGAATCTATCAGAAGATCAGCCACTAGCAGTCCCCAAGAGATAGCGCTTAGCGAAGGTACTAGTCCGCTCAGCGATTAATCATTACCTTGCTGAGCGATTAAATCAGATCGCTGAGCGGTGGAGCTAATCCGAGGCTATAAATAGAGGGCACCCCTGCAGCTTCAAAATTAATCTCTCCACTTCCATTACTCCCATTTACATCCATTCTTTCCATACTTTACTTATATTTGAGTTAGGAATAGGAAGAAAGGTTAGGCATTTAGAGAATCCCTTAGGGGAAGTGTTGCAGAAATTACCAACGGTCGTAGATAGTGGTGGAAGTGCGAAAGCAAATCACCACTCCTCTCTAACCTACCATTGCTCTAAATCCTTATAAGCTTGTAACCTATCCATAACCATGTATAGCTAACTTTCTTTATTGTTGGGATTTGATGTGTTGTATTTCTTTGATGTATCCCTCTTAACTTATGTATATGAATCTATGATGTTGTATGTTTTTAATGATTGATCTTGTATTTAATGCTAGCCTTTGTTTAGCTTTTTGCTTCTTGATTTGAGACTTACTTATATGAGCTTAAGCTATACTAATTAAGTTATAACCAAGTTAAGTTCAATCTTGCTATGCTAAAGCTTGATTTTATGCTTAAGTGTTGTCTAGATCAATTCATTTAATTCTTAGTTGCCGTAACTGGAATGAAGGATTAGTCGTTTTAACATCAGAATTAATGTCGAGTTACTTTGTTAAGTTTGTGCAAGAAATTGACAACATAATAAAAGAAACTGACTAATCTTAACATGCTTGAAAGAGATGATTAAGTTAAGAACTGGTGGCGATAAAATCAAGAACACATAGATCTTATTCACTAAGTTATTGGTTGCTTTGAAGTAATATTGCAATTCAAATCCCAACACCTTTCTTTACTAGCTTAACCCAATTCCATTATTGTTTTATATTTTTAATTTATTTTCAATTCACTTCTTTGTTAATTTACTCAACAAAACCAACCATCCCTTATAGCTTAAAGCATCACAATTCAAAGATGATTCTTTTAAAACATCAATCCCAGAGGACGACAACCTTCTCACTGTACTGCAATTGAATCCCTTGAGGATTTGAAAGCAAACACAGTAGACGGAAAATAAAAAACTAGAGAGTGCAAACACAAGAATGGCTTTATTCAACTCTCTGTGAATACGACTATACCCGACTATACTGCAATTGAATCCCGTGAGGATTTGAAAACTGTAAAGTAGGATATATAATAAAATGACGAGAGTATAAAAAGCTTTCAACATATACCCCCTACACTCGAGCCTTGCTTCTCTTTCGGTGTTAACATCTACCTCCGTCCATTCCTTAACCTTTGTAAACAGCCCTCTCCAAACACTCTTAGACCTTTTTGCCACCTCGTACACGTCATTGAAAGAGTGGAGTTGGATAATCACCTTGCGGGATCCCAAACTTTTCACCATGAGACACAGACCCTCTCATTCCTTAACGCCCTTTCCACTTCTGCCGGCCCCAACTCACCGTTACTTTCTCCGATAACACACAAACCCATCCCCTTTAGTCTATCTTGCTCCACAACATCTTTCACTTTCTTCATGGTCCCATCGGGAGCGAAACATGTCTTATCTTCCAACTCCAAGGGTGCTACATGTTCAGCCTTACCTGTGTCGGGGTTGCTCCGGTCAAACTTGGTCACTTCAACATAAGAGCGTTCATCTCTTGCCTTAAGATATGGGCTGATATCTCTCTTCCCACTTGTGTTCCCAAGCCTCCTGTTTGGCTTTAGCTTCTTCCCCTTCCTCCCTTACTTGGCTAACAAAACCGAGATGAGGTTGCCACAAACCGCTATGCCATCGACCCTTTGAGCCACACACAGAGCTTCCTCTGTCTTGGCAAAACGGATTAAGCCAAACTTATGTGGGTTGTTCTTCCTGTGCTTGTGGGAAACAAAAACGCTCAGCAGCTTGCCGTGGTATTGAAACAAAAGCCTTAACCACTCCCATGTCATGGCCTTGGGGAGATTGTCGATAAATAACGTCGTGCATTTGTTGTTGTCGCTTGCCTGTGAGGGAATGTCGTGCGGGGGACCTCTCCTAGCCTTATTGGTGCCATTCCCATATTGTTGCCAACCGTTCTCATGTCTCTCTCCCCATTCACACCTTGGCTCTATCTTTGCCCTAGTTCTCGCTCTCTCTCTTCTCTTCTCTCATCTCTAGCAAATACCCATATTTAACACGTCAAAAACTAAAAGTACTCAAATTAATATGTAGACTTTATAAACACTTCAGCAAATTTAATATGTTTAAATTTAATTGGTTATTGACAAAGAAAAAAATTTAAGTAACTCAATTTAATAAAATGAATAAATAAAAACACCTTTAATATCTAAAAAATAATATTTGAATTAGAATGACACATGAAATACTTATGAGATAAACTAAAATATTTGTAAGTAAAATTTAAATTAATAAAAAAAATAAATTACATAATATCATTCGGTTTAAATTAAATTGAATTGATTTGGAAAGTTAAATCTAAAATCCGATCTAATACAAGCAAGAGCCAATTCAATCCAAACTTTGTTGTTTTTTATTGATATTTTTTATTGGTTTAACAATTTTAATTGAGCTGGATTAAATTTGAACACCCCCCTTTAATTTTAATAAAGACAAGAGAATTGATCATGACCAAATTTAGAGGTGGATCCCACTCACTCAAATGTGAAAGTGGTGGTGTGTTGCAGTGACTTCCTATCCTAACCTATATCTTTGAAACAACCACATGTCCTTCCCATCTTACTTGTACCCCCCTTCAAAAAAATAAATTAAAAAAATTATAATCATTGAATAAAGAGTAAATACTAACTAATTTTATTTTAGCATCAATTTGGTCTTAAAAAACCTTAACTTTATTTTATTCATACTATTTTCACTTTGAAATCAACTTTATTTTAGTTATAATACTTTCACTTTGACATCAATTTAATCATAAAATTTTAAAATTGACATT
Organism: Nissolia schottii; assembly: GCA_003254905.1. Lineage (NCBI taxonomy): Eukaryota > Viridiplantae > Streptophyta > Magnoliopsida > Fabales > Fabaceae > Nissolia > Nissolia schottii. The sequence goes on from QANU01005364.1 coordinate 12,151, forward strand.
AATATATTTAACCTGGTCTTATATGACTAAAATTATTGAAATTTGATTGTCAAATTAAATTGATGTCTAATTTTAAAAATTAAGATAAAATTGATGTCAAATTATTTTACAGATGAAAATAAAAATATGATGACCAAATTAATTCTCTTGAATGAAATTAATTATTATTATTTTTTTTAACTATAGACTCTCCTTCCCACTTAGAGAAAAGTGGGAGCTCTATCCAAAAATATGAAAAAATAATAAGTGAGAATTGACTACAGGAAGTATTTGGTTTGGGCTCGCAGGCCCATTACCATGGGCACTAAACAATCACACATCTTTGGTTGAGTTCAAAAACCCAAAATTGTGGGCAGTAAAAATAGAATTACCTGCAGTAATTGGTTTGAAGGGAGTTTGAAAATAAAGCGCCAAAATGCAGATTCAAAGATTACATCTCTTGGATCCACTTCAAATCTATGGCTTGATGGAAAAGGGCCTCCTCCTAATGAGCATCGAGAATCATGAAAATCACAATGATGTTGAAGAACAAGACGACAATCAAGATTTGTACGATAAAGAAGGAGAAGGACCCAGTTAGGGAGATTAAGTCAAAGCCGATTCAAATGGAAATGAAGCACACTAAGATCATTTTGGAGTCACAAGAGCTAATTGTCGAAGCCTTTGCCAAGGTAATTTCTAGGGAGTAGAAGAATGCAGATAAGACAATGTCAATACCACCATTTAAACCATGGATCAACGTTGAAAGTTTTTCAATGATATGCTTGACCAAGGGATAAATGATGGTTTTACATGTGTTCATTAGTTCAACTTTAGTTTTTTATTAGGACGATATTCTTTAATCATTTACTGGTTGGATTTCATCGGAAATGTGGAACTTGTAATGATGTTTCTATCTAGTGTTTAAATTGAGCTAATCTTGTTTTAATTTGAAAAACAAAATTGATTTGGAAGTACAATTTTTCATTTTTCTGCAAGAGAAATATTATTCATATAGGCTCTTAATTAATGGTGATCGTGGCTTGTTCATTTGACACCCTCTATTTCAGATTAATGGCAAACAATGCCGTGTTACTCCTATTCGGGGCCATGACACCCTCTATTTGGGTAACATTTGCAAGTCATGGAAAAAGGATGCTGTAAGTTAATTTGTTGGCCTATTTTTTCCCTCCTTCAAGGCCTGAGTTATGCTTACTAGTGATTATGTCTTATCAGAAGTTTCCTGAGTTTCTAACTATTAATGCATCTTCTGGTGCCAGCTAAAGGAAAAATTGAAACATTATGGAGTTGAAAATGTTGAGAATTTGACTTTAGTAGAAGATAGTAATAATGAGGGAATGAATCGTGGATTTGCATTTTTGGAATTTTCATCTCGTTCTGAGGCTAAGGAAGCCTATAAGCAACTGCAGAAGAGAGATGTTGTGTTTGGAGTTGATAAGCCAGCAGAGGTTTCCTTTGCGAACTCGTTTGTTGACCCAGTTGATGAAATTATGGAACAGGTATTCTTCTGAATCTGAACTCATTGCTGTCACCAATGGTCGTTAGATGGAACCTTCTTAGTATGATTCTTCAATCTTATTGTAGCGTTTGGGATATTTGTAGACATTTATGTTGGCATAATGGTCAGTCTTTCTGATAGACTGTATTTTGGGTGTTACAATAGCTGTTCTCATCTAGTAGGTTAAGAGTTGGTTGGTTGTTGTATTTTGGGTTCTTTTAACTTTATATTTTTGCTGATTATTTATAAAAGAAGACCTTGGGTTTACTTTTATGTTTTATTATTAAACTTCTATGTATCTAATTGACATTGGAGGATGTACTGGATGAAAACTTGGCAGCTTTAATGTGTGAACAAGCATGCAGTTTATCCTGGCCATGGTTGTTGGTTTTTAACTGTTAATATACCCTATATTTGCCACTCAAGTGTAATTTTTATTTTCAGCACAGCTGATCACATTTATTGAAGTTTCAGGTTGAAACTGTATTTATAGATTCACTGCCTCCTTCATGGGATGAAGATTATGTCCGGGATCTTCTTAAGAAATATGGGGAGATTAAAAAGATTGAGCTTGCTAGGAACATGCCAGCTGCTCGCAGGAAAGATTTTGGATTTGTTACATTTGGTCCACATGCTGCTGCTGGGGAATGCGCTGATAGCATTACCAGTGCAGGGTTAGGTGAAGGTGACAAGAAGGTCTCTTTTGGCTTTTAAGTACAATTCACTTGTGCAACTGCTAAATATGGCATGTTATAATCGTTGCAACTTCTTTCAGGCAAAAGTTAAGGCTAGGTTGTCAAGACCTCTTCAGAAAGGCCTTAAAAAAAAAAATGTTAGCCATGGGGCCCACCGTTCTGGCCGTGATTCTGGAAGATTGGCAAAGCCTTCGATGAGTCGACCTGCACCACGCAGTCTTCCTGCCCGCTTGGTAAAACGTATTGCAAGTCATGCTCCACCAGTTAGAGCTGTTGGTGCGAGAGATAGACGTCCTGTTATGTCGATGCCAGTAAGAGCAAGGCCAGTGGCTCATCCAACTAGATCCTCTGACAAGAGATTAACTGGTATGGATTATATGTTCTTTTTGTATTTTTTTTTTTTTAAACTTTTTTATTTAATTCTGACAGACTTCTTGCTAATCTTTCTTTATGACTAATATGCTACCATATCGTCTTGTTAGCACCTGGATATCCAAAAAGTAGCATGGAGAGAGACTATGGTCGACGTGAGGATCTGCCACCTCCAAGAAGTAGAGTCTCTGTAGATTATGGCTCTAGGGTGGCCTCTCAAAGACACCCCTCTTAGAGGGACTATCCGGGCCATGGCTCCGGCTACTCTGAGCTGCGTATAAGTACATCTCGTGCTGCAGCAGCTGCACCAAGGAGAAGTTATGTGGATGATGGCTACGGCCAAAGGTTTGAGAGGGCAGCCCCTCTTCCTCCTTCCCATGTAAGTCACCGTGAAGGACGCAATGAATGGAGAAGAAATGCATACACCGTTTTCGGCTCCGTTCTACCCGAGGACATGGAGATCTTGGAGAAAATTGCTCGGCTTCCAATTAAATCAGAGGTTTGGAATGACGTTAACGTCTTTGTTTTGGACAACCCGATTTCACTACGGTTTCGGAGAGTTACCGCGAAGTCATAATTCCTCAAAATCTAGATACATAGATTCAAGGTGCAGAAACTGTTAGGATTGTTCTTGATTCCATTCATTTATCATCTCAAAAGTTTTGTTTTTTCTCCTCTTTATTAAGTGATAATTGTTTCAATTTTTTATCTAAAGAAATACAGGAATGGATCTTGAAGGGATTTAAATAGTGTAGACATTCAGGCACCAAATTATAGTAGCTGATTTCAAAACTTCAACTAGTTTGGTAGGTATGTGACTTTGGGGAAATTTCTTGATTCACTTTATTAAAGATGTAGATATGGAAGAGAATTTACTGATTGCATGCTCAGAAATGCAGGAGTTGTGTGTTCTATGGTATGTACTTTAAGGCCTCTTGTTGTGTATTTGGTTTTCCGATATAACCATTCAGAATTGGTTTAGGGGTTGCAAGAAGTGAGGAATTTTCACTTCTCCAACTGCCAGAAACGATTCTTGGTGGCCAAGAATCCAAACATGCTAGTCTCCATATCCATATCATAAAGTAAGAACTTTTTGACCATTTTTTTTTTGGTAGTAGTTTCTAACTTAATGTACTGCATTATTGATGCAACTTCAATTCTTGATACTGTATTGTACTGTAGAAAGTTCTGTCAAAACCAAAACACAAAAAAGGGCAACATTTGTGGGCTGGTTCATTTTAACGATGATTAATTCAATTTTTTGTTGGGTCAATTATTATTCGGAGCAATGCCATACAATTAGATACATGTTGACAAACATAGAAATCATGGGTGTTTGATGAAATGAACTAGTATGACTGGATGACCCACTCGTATTTTAGATATTTTTTAAAATTTAGGATTTAAAATTGAGTTTAATTACTGTATATTGACCATGTAAAGATTTTTAAACTCTATTAAATCATTTTATATGCATCACTTTTTAAGTAATGAGTGAAAGAATCATAGTTATTAAACTCGGCTCGGGCTCGAGCCAGTTTTCCCTTCGGGTTGATGGGTCATTGGTTTTACCACTGAGTTATTGAGTCATTAGTTAAACTGGAAATGATTAAATAACTATTAAATAAATATATTAAAGTATATTAAAATTAAAATAAATATAATAAAATGATAAAAAAATAAATAGCAAATTAACATATTTAAGTGTATAATATATATTATGAATTGAACCATATACCCAAATGGTGTGTTAGCCTAATGATAAAGGTCAAAGCATCCAATCCTAAGTGTACTAGGTTTAAATCCTATGGTAGATTTTTTCACTTAAATGAATTAAATTGTGCTGCTGCTGCTCTTGTTCTTCTTCTTGTTGCTGTTGCTCTTGTTGTTCTTGTTCTTGTTCTTGTTTTTCTTGTTCTCTTGTTCTTCTTGTTCTTCTTCTTGGTGCTGCTGCTACTGTTCTTGTTCTTCTTGTTGTTCTTCTTCTTCTTCTGCTGCTGCTGCTGTTCTTGTTGCTGTTGTTCTTCTTGTTCTTGTTCTTCTTCTTGCTGCTGCTGCTGTTGTTGTTCTTGTTATTCTTCTTGTTCTTGTTCTTCTTTTTCTTGTTCTTGCTCTTCTTGTTCGTGTTCTTGTTCTCTTGTTCTTGTTCTTGTTTTTCTTGTTCTTCTTCTTCTTCTTGCTGCTGCTGCTGTTGTTGTTCTTGTTCTTCTTCTTGTTCTTGTTCTTGTTTTTCTTGTTCTTCTTCTTCTTGTTCTTGTTCTTCTTGTTCTCTTGTTCTTGTTCTTCTTGTTCTTCTTCTTGGTGCTGCTGCTGCTGTTCTTGTTCTTCGTGTTGGTGTTCTTCTTCTTCTGCTGCTGCTGCTGCTGTTCTTGTTGCTGTTGTTCTTGTTCTTGTTCTTCTTCTTGTTCTTGTTCTTGTTTTTCTTGTTCTTGTTCTTCTTGTTCTTGTTCTTCTTGTTCTTGTTCTTTGTTCTCTTGTTCTTGTTCTTCTTGTTCTTCTTCTTGGTGCTGCTGCTGCTGTTCTTGTTGTTGTTGTTCTTGTTATTGTTCTTCTTCTTCTTGCTGCTGTTGTTGTTTTTCTTGTTCTTCTTCTTCTTGTTCTTGTTCTTCTTGTTCTTGTTCTTGTTTTTCTAGTTCTTGCTCTTCTTGTTCGTGTTCTTCTTGTTCTTGTTCTTGTTCTTGTTTTTCTTGTTCTTATTTTTCTTGTTCTTGTTCTTCTTCTTCTTGGTGCTGCTGCTGCTGTTCTTGTTCTTGTTCTTGTTCTTCTTCTTCTTCTTGGTGTTGCTGCTGCTGTTCTTTTTGTTGTTGTTGTTGTTGTTCTTCTTTTTCTGCTGCTGCTGCTGTTCTTGTTGTTGTTGTTGTTCTTCTTGTTCTTGTTCTTCTTCTTGCTGCTGCTGCTGGTGTTGTTCTTGTTCTTGTTCTTCTTGTTCTTGCTCTTGTTTTTCTTGTTCTTGTTCTCTTGTTCTTTTTCTTCTTGTTCTTCTTCTTGGTGTTGCTGCTGCTGTTCTTGTTCTTCTTGTTGTTGTTCTTCTTCTTCTGCTGTTGCTGTTGTTCTTGTTCTTGTCCTTGTTCTTGTTCTTGTTGTTCTTGTTCTTGTAAATCAGATACCTAACATGCCTTTAACTGCAATTGTTGCTTGTATAGGCACAAGCTGCTGGTCGTGGATCTGCACCTGGAAGGGGTGTACCACCTTTTCGGAGGTGATTGCCATTCCTTTATTCTCTGGTTTTGCCTATCTGCTGGATGTGATCTTTAAGCTTGTTGTAGAAACCTCTTTTTACGAGACAAGGAAATTGTAATAGGAATTGCTTATGAAGACTTTTCAACATTTCTCACTCTAGGATAGTTTTATACTGTATTAAATGTTGAACTGGTGGTTTAGGCACCTTTAATACAGTATAAATTTGTATATTATCATGTATTTGATGCGTCACGTGTAACTTATTAATTTTATAATATTCAAAATTTGTTGTGTCTATATAAACATGTATAGGTTTAAATAATTTTTTTGAGGAAAAAAGGATAAAATTATACAAGAATTGAGATAAACTTTTTGTAACTTTCAACCACTTCTATCTGAGCAAATTAATCATCTGTAATTTGTTCTTGACAAACGTTCCTAGTTATTTGTGTAGAGGTTTCTATGTGAATAACAAATTAACCATATGTAAATCAAGTTTAAATTCAAATATTTAAATTCAAGTATATTATATTAGATTTAACTTTTATCTTCTTGTCAATATTAGTCATACTTTGAGTTTAACCAATCTTTATTTAAAACGTCTAAACATTTTTTTTGTGTGGTGAAAGTCTTCAGTTTTTTTATGTCAAAATAACATTATTCTTTAAAAACAAAAAAAAAAAGAAACAAAATTTAGCAAGAGATTGCGCTTCCAATGCCATGCCGTGCCGTGCCCTATCCAATTAATACAAGTGCAGTTTTGAAAGGTAAATGCATGAACATGAAAAATTAAAACATTGGAAGCACAAAGAATGAAAGAAAGAAAAAAAAAAAAACCTAAATACCTTAAGGGTTTGGTTGCAGGGGGATGAATGGTATGTTGTGATGATGAGGGTGAATAGGTTTTGAGAGTGGTTATGTGGGATGATGGTTGAGGGCTGTGAGAGTATTGAGGAGAGAATGGTGATTGGCAACAGTGAAGGTGGTAACTAGCTGGTGACTTGTATTTGATGGAGATTGTACGTGGGTTCTCTTATATAGCTTGTGGTATGAAGGACTCCTAAATACATACATGTCTTGCTCCTCTGGGTCCTCAACAACTACTTGCTCATTTCGTGCTCCTTTCTGTGTGCAGCAGCAGCAGCAATGCCATCAAACCAAAAATATTAAGGGACAATGCAAGCGCCCCCCTATAAGGGGCAGCTTGAATGAGCCACAGTCCACATGAACCCCAGAGGAGATCAGCAAAATAATAGAATGGCGCAAACATCAATTAATAGGGTCATAAGGAAAAAGTTGACTGCTAGTTCAGCTGGCGTTGAATATGTATCATCTCTGGAAGGAACTCAAGACGAGCTACCCCGAAACTTAGCAATGATCGAGCGTCGTGAATTTTCAGGTCGGTACTCACTCAAATGGAGAGCTTACATCATTTTTCACTTGACTGAGAAAGAAAACAAGACAGAATAGCAGCAGAGCAAGACGAGTACCAAAAGGAGTATCCTGTGCAGTTTGGAGTACGAAACCTAGAAATGTTGTCTCCTCTCCTGTGTGGTGTTCACCACATTCGCAATGGATGCAGGGACAACATTTTCCTTGTTTGCCTCACAAAACGCAACGAGTCCAGACCAATATAGGTTGAGGATAAATGCAATTCAATGTAGGAGATGCATACTATATATGGTGTGGCCTACATGCCAGAGTTGTAAAACAATTCTTCTTGCATTTTTTTTGGTTATGGAGTTGACAGTTCAACTTTTAATTATCTTTGCACAAACAAACTGCATTCAACTACTAGAAAGGCAGCAAAATTTAATTTTAAAATATTTAAATACCAAACCAAATATATATATCTTTCCATATTTCTTAAGAAAAACGAACAATTATAGTAAGATTATATAAAATGGTTGGCAATCAAAAAATGAAGATGGCTCATCACCTCATTGCATCCAATTCTCGATAATTTATGTGGTATACTTCTAAGGGCAATCACCTGCATGGTGCACATTACATAATTGTTATTTGCATCAACGGGACAGGTGCCTTTAGTCACAGTTTTTTCTTTAGTGGAGAATCTGAAAGAGTATTTATAGGCAAAATCTGAGAAGTTAATAAAAATTCATGTCATTGTCTTGAAGAAGCGTGGGAACGGTGGCGCTGAACAAGAAGTGTTTCTGAATTTGACCAAGAAGCAAGGCAAGCCGCTTCTTTTTTGGTCCTAGTGATATGTAGGTGGTAGTAGTTTCTGTCCGGATAGGAAAGGAGGAGTGCCATCTTTCGAGAAAAAGGAAGATAAGGGAGTCACTGCCCTGCAAGTCAGAAGGGTGCATGTCATAGGGAAATCTTGTGTTTAAATTGAGCTAATCTTGTTTTAATTTGAAAAACAAAAGTGATTTGGGAAGCACAATTTTTTCATTTTTCTGCCAGAGAAATATTATTCAAATAAACTCTTAATTAGTGGTGATCGTGACTTGTTCATTTGGGTTCACATCGTAAAAACAGCCATACTCGTTTTCCATCCCATCTCTATCCTTTCTGAAAATAAATTATATATTGATTATATAGAATTGAAAATGAGAACTTGACAAATATATATATCGACACAACAATATTACAAGAGACTTTAGAAGTCGAGATATCAACGCGCTTCAACTTTTTATATACTATTAAATAGGTTGTCAACGCGAGGGATGATTTCTGGCCATCTTGCTAATTGACTTATTTGCTGAACCGGGATTGGAAGTGGGATTGCTAATCGATCTCTTCTCTGGATCTCACTGTCGAGTTCTCTTCCGAGCTCATTTATCGAATTTGTTTGATGCCGGATTAGGTTGAAAACACTTTGTATTGCGATCTCCGCCAAGAGACTGACGATCGTTGTTTCCAGAAGATCTCCTCTAACCTCATGTTAGGAGAATAGGTTCTTACTAGTGACCCTGGCTTTAAGCCTTT
>QANU01005364.1:21593-42576 GCA_003254905.1 Nissolia schottii
AAGAAGGTGACTTCCCAATTTTTATTTCATAACATAATCATTTCATATATAATAATGTCTCAATCTGATAAACCATTATTGCACACCGAGTTTCAAAGTAATAAGAAACAGAACATATAGTTCAGTCTTTATATGCATGGCCTCGTTCCAATCATAATTACCAAACCACTAAATGAGTTTGTTCATCCAGCCAAAACCCCTGCTAAGTCATCAACCTTAACTTCTTTCAACATTCTTGGCCCTTTCTCATACATGTGTCTCCAACTAAAATAAACCATTAGCAAAGTCATTAAACCACAAATCATGGAAATGCCAAGAGCCCCTAAGGTAGCAAACCATATAAGGGGAAGCTTGAATGAGCCACAATCAACATCAACTCCAGAGGCCTTATGTGCCAACTCAGGGAAATAATAGAGTGGTGTAGATATCAATAGGAACATGAGAAAAAATTGCACCCCAATTTGCAATGGCCAAACTAGAATCATGGTCAGAAAATAGCATAGAATGAACATTGTGACATGTGCTATCTCCGGAAGGAACATAGGGAATGCTTCATCAAAACTTAGGACTGAGTAGTTTGATGATTTTCCATGTTGGTAATTATCAAATGGGGTGCTCAAGTTTTTCACTTGATAACCAAGGAAGCTGCCACACAGTAGCAACAAAGCACCATGTTGTTCAGGAGGAATATTGATCACACTCCTACGCGTGAAACTTAGGAATGCTTTCCAATTTGGGGATTTCTCTAGTGATGCCAAATCTTTGATGGAAATAGGAAGAACATTTTCTTTGTTTTCCTGACAAAAAAAGCAAGTCCAAATCAATGTAGTTTCAGGACAAGTGCAACCTAAGAGATTCTTACTGAGTAACGTTATTTGTACATGAGAATTAATAAGAAATTATGAAAAGAGAAAGTGACAAAACGTACATTAGCTTCACCTCTGCAATCAAATGCCATGGTTTTTTTTAAATATTATTTGTAATCACTGGTTATGTTATTGTGTTAACTCACTAATTATTTATCATTTTATGAGATTTTAATAAGGTGTGAATTTCATTAAAATCTCATCTAATGTTGTCTTAACATTAATGCGTTTAAGTAACACAACTCTTTTTTTCTCTACATAATGCGGTAACTTTTTATGTATAAGTATTATTTATTGAGACAATATCATTTTGGTCCCTAAAATTGTATGTACAAGTCACTTTGATCTATAAAATTTAAAAATTAACTTTCTAATCCTTAAAATTACAACGTGTGTTTACAAGTAAAGTGCTATCTTATTAATTCCAAAAACCCAACTTGGGATCAGAAGTACTGCATAGAGCCATCAAAACTCGACAATGTTTGACAAAAAAACAAGCAATATCTCATTCAAAACCATTTTAGGAGAACTCAATATGACAAACCTTTTCTTTCTTAAAAAGAGAAAAAAGTGTACTATGCGAGAATCTAATTAAAGAAAACCCGATACAAGAAGAAAGAAAAAAAGAAAAAAAGAAAAAACAAGAATACGAGGCAGATAGACCAATCACACCGCAATGTTCCATGCTACCATCAAGGTTACATACTTTGTCACTTTGAGATCACAATCTTGAAATTGTATGTTGGGGTTAAATTAATCTTTTAATTTATTGTTATTGTTATGTTGTCCTATTTTCATTGATTTGTCATATTAAATAAGATTGTGATAATAATTGAGGTTGTGTGGTATCACTTAAAGCTAAAAATGTGGTTGTGGCATGACTAAAAATTTCAATGGCGATTAAAACTTCATTTGCAATTTTAAATGTTTCCACGACTTCATTTACAGTTTTGCGTGTTACCACAATTCATTTGTAATTTTAATTGTTATCATATTTTCATTTAATGTAATAAATTAACGAAAATATGACAAAATAGTTATAATAATGAATTGAATGACTAATTTGACTTACAACATATATTTTTAAAGATTAATTTTAAAGATTAAAAAATTAATTTTTAAATTCAACGACTAAATTGAGTGATATTTACGATTTCATGGATTAGCGCGTTACTTATTTTTACTATGGTGTGGTCTATAAATGAGAAATGTAAAACAATCGTTGAGCATCTACCTGACTAAAAATTCTTAAATACTTTGGAATAAGTTTTATGGATCATTTTTTTAATTACATGTTTAGTATAATAAATGATGAATTGAATTACAAATGACGTAGACCACTATATTGAAAGCATCTTTGACAAGGATCCCATTTTAGATTCTATTTTTGGCTTCACGCATTCACAACGCACTATCTAATTTATGTTTAATAAAAAATAAAAGTAGGTCAAAATTGAGAGTTTTCTCTCTAATAAGAATCTTACTTTAAATCTCATTTTTAACTTCACTATGTAATAAAGTAATCATGCACAATTAAAACAAAAATATATCATGCCACAAGTATCACATTATCATTAGTTAAAAGAAAATTGTCTATAATTTCTGTAATTGGGACTGGTCCCAACTTTTGGGTCCCAACTCCAATTGCTCCAATGGTTATTTTAAATTGAATCCGAACAGATGATATCAATAGATGAATTGAGACTCTAATATTTTTGTTGTTAGAGATACTCTTACTCTAAGAATATATAAGAATTATGTTAGATAAATGCATAAGTTTTAAGATTAATTTGTTCATTCACAAAGAGAAAGTTTAGTTAGGCATAATAGAAACTCTTATATCCCAATCTATATAGAGTGTTGAACAAATAAAATAAAATTCTATACATTAATCAATCAATTAATTGTTACTGTTCATGTATATATCTCAACATTGACGTATCTCAACAAATAAAATAAATAGAGCATTGATGTAATCAAAAGATGGAGATGACTCACCTCATTAGTGCCCTTGCGTTTCATTTGCTTTTGTTTCTCCAAAATATTTTGTAGCCCAAGCAATGATGTCCACTGTGTGTTGCAAATTATTACATAGTTGTTATTTAGATCTGGTGCAGTTGTAGTTAGCATTAGCTTAATTTTCTTGTTAAACAAATTAAGGGATAAGAGTTACTTACAAGCACAAATTTTTTGTACAACTTATCATCATTATTCTCTTCCTTTTCGTTATTGCAAGGAGGCAAATCATCATATGATTGTCCAAGCAGCTGTTGGCAAAACTTGAAAATGTTATTAGCTCCACAAAGGTTGAGCTAGCAGGAATCAACCTTAACAGAGTTTCTTGTATTTTGAATGTTCCAACTTTAAAAAAAATATATTAAAATATTAATTATTGTTATAAAGTTATAAAAAAGTTTTTAAAAAAAAGATAATTTTTTCTGAAAGCTATTTCTTTTAACTTCAGTTTTAAAGTTAAAAACAGATTTTTTTTAAAAAAAATTTAGATTATTTCTTAACAATTATCTAAATATATGTAAATAATATTTTTTAACAAAAAAGTAATTTTTTTAGCAAAATAAGCCGAAACAAATGCAGTAGAAGTGACTACTACTATTTTACTAGTAAAATTATTATTAATTGAAATGGTCAAGTTTCAAAGTCTTCAAAAAGTCATCTAACAGAATATAAGAACACCGAAATAAGTTGGAATGATGGAAGTACATAAGGTTTAGGAGATCGATACATGGAATGAGAAAGTCATCATGTTTAGAATTTGCAATTTTGCACAATTTAGTGCCATGGAAAATTCTAATTGTCTATTTATATGTTGCACTAATTACATTGAAATTATATAATATCCTAATTAAATTGTTTCCGCATTTATTCTGCCCAATCAAGTGTAAATTAATTGACTAATAATAATAATATAATTAAATAATGTTTGACTTACTGATTATGGAATTGCGATTTGAATAATTGAATTTTGAAAATGAAGTTAGTTTTGGATGCAAGATAAATAAATTTACGTGGTTATCTAATGATATTTTATTTCATAATTAAAATATTTGACTTTTACATTAAATATTCCAAAAGTATAAATTGGATATAATCAATTGGCAATAATACAATTTATTAGATAATTGAATTGACCTACCTTAACCTCATAAGTTAGCTGAGGAGATAACTTTGCCTTTGATTTTTAATTTATGTTTGGGAGACTTAAAAATGATGGAAGGACATGACTATTAGACTCGGATGGGGAGGCAAGGAGCCCAATTTGGAGGGTCAAAAAATGGAGGTTTTGGATGGCAGTGAAAAGACAAGATGACTCTCTTTAGCCATTCCACTCCCTGTTCTTAAATGACTTCTAAACAAGGGCAACTTAAATGTAATTATGTCACTCCTTGTCACTCCCTCCATTTTCATTCTCCCAAAACATAACCTTAGGATATGTTTGGATTTGTGATTTCTAAAGGAGTGAAATGGAAGCCCATTCAATTCCCTTAGGCTCCATTTTTTGGATTGTTAGTTGAAAAATGAGTGGAATGGTTTATAAGGGAATAGATTTCACCATAAACCATAAACCCCCCCCCCCCATTTTAAGGCTATCTAGGCCGAATGACTAGACATCTGGAATATGAAGTTGGTAGGACTGGGACATGGCTCAAGATAGGTTCTGATACCATATTAATTAGAGAATTAAATTGGTCTTACTCAACTTCAGGTATGTTTGGGCCGGTTGGTGGTTTGAAGGGAGTGGAATGGAAGGGAATCAAATAATTAAGATGGAGCCCAAAGGAATGATTCCACCCCCTCCCATACCCCCCAAATTTGGATGGAACAAAAGTTGAAGGTTTTAAGTGATTTTTAATGGAATGAAACCATTTTTCCCTTACAAACCACTAATAAACATACCTCAAAAACTAGCTCGAGATGGGAGGGTTGCCTTAAACTTTTAAACATTATTTAGCATTTATCTCTAAGCAACATGAGATTTAATACAAATTTTTTTTTATTTCAAACAGCAAGAGATTGTTATGTGACATTTATTCTTTTTAGCTGTGGTCAAGTCTCCTTATGGGCAAGCTTTACTATATGTATACTATAATGAGATGTTTATTCACAAGATATGACACTAGTAATCTGAGTTACTACATGGGCGAGTTTTATTTGCGGTTTTCTTTATGAAAAAAATTAGGATTTGTTTGGTTTTACAAAATGTTTATTGTTATTACCTTTTATTTTTAATTACAAAATAATCAACTTTTTTTTTTTGTCATGTTTCTTATTTTCAAGAATTTGTGAATAAAAACACTAAAAGCAAATTTTTATTTTATTTTCACTATCTTCTTTACAAAATTCTAAAAATAAAAAACATAATGAGGAATAATGCAATCCCTTAGTAATTATTCTTAAAACCAAAAAATTAAAACAATAAATGTTTTTTGAAATCTTAGATTGAAAGAAGGACTCGATCCAATCCAGAGATAATATAAACTCTTTAAAAGCGTTTAGAGTCTTATTTGCAATTCAAATTTCATCATTGAATCATTCAATTTACTAGTCCCAGACTTCCCGTAGTGAGAAACCAAAACTCATATATGATTTTGAAATATTTTCTAGTTCTAAGTGATGAACAAACAACATGGAGAATGAATAGTCAAATTGTGAAAAATGAAATAGAGTCATAAGATTTTGATTACTTACCTGAGTTGGTGTCTCTCCTGACAAAATCTGCAGCAATTAGCATTCATTCATACACAGAAAAAAAAATGTTAGCTAGTATGAAAAGTGAAAAGTAGAGTGAGTGGTAGCAATTAGCAATAAACAGTGACACTATTGGTTGCAATTGTTGCTGTGTGTATCAGCTGCATTTGATCGCGATGGCGACCGGGAAAAAAACAGAACAAATCAATAGGAGAGAGTAGGACTGGTTAAGTTACACTGTCAATTAAGTCGTTGCCATGGCGCAACTCCTTCTCAACATGCTTGATCAATTCCTCCATTTTCTCCCTTGTATACACTCTCACAATGTCTTTCAATACAACTTTGTATTTTGTTTTCTGCAACCATTCATGAACCTAAAGGCGCCCACTGTAGTCAAACTACAAAAAACCAAAGTTTGACTAAACAAAACAAATGCCATTGTCAAACAAAAAAGATGAGTTTAACAAGCACGTAAACGCGTACTCAAGGATGCTCATAAGCCTATGTTCTGTTTTTTTTAAATCATAGTCTTAATACTCTTATGGAATAAACAAATGGTTTGAACATATAGGGTGCCGATTTTTCATGCAATCATGCCCTTTTTTTTTTCACAGTTGGTCACTTGCCCAGAAATTTGCATACCAAATTGAAAATTATATCAAACTAAACAGGTTTTGTAAGCTTTACTTCAGCTGTCTTGCCAAGAACTTTCTCTGAATGAAGTTTGCTACCCCAACGCGCCCCTTGACTTTGAATTCATTGTTAGTCAACATCATCTCTTTGGTGGGACCACAAGGAAGGCTTTGACATTTTTTTTTCCAATTCTGCAATTGGTTTAACATTTTTCTGTTTGTGTGTTTGGGTTTGTGTTCTTTTGTTGATTTTGTGCTTTGGAGTCTCATAACTTGGTCACTTGTTCCATTTTGTAAACATGTTTTGGATGGCACCACATGTTGTGATTCCTACCGGTGTTGGAAACCATGGAGAAGATCATGCTCACAACCAAGTAGGTTCCAATGATGATCATGATGGCTCCTGGGAGGACCTTCGAATTCTTACGACCACAATCTCGAAAAGGATCCGTGATGTGCTAGAGTCTCACCTGAAGTCTCTGTTTCTTGAGAATGATTGGAGATGCAGGACCCCAATGGCAGGGTTCCCGGTATGTTCCATTATCCTAAAACCTTCATCCATTGTAGTTACTACGTTTTTTTTTTATTAGTAATTTCTGCATATGACCCTTGTTTAGTTAGCTTAATGATTTTACTTTAAAAACTGTAGTGCAATGGTTTTACTTTGAAATTGGAAGTGACCATATCCTAATTACATGTTTTGTTCTTCATTTTGTTCTGGGATTTTAGTCCGGAATTTTGAAAGTATAGTGTCTTCTTTGAATGTTTTGGTTTCAACTTCTTTGCTACCTTCTTTTAATGCAAAGTCTAATGATTTAGCCGAATGCATATACATGTTAATGATGTAGGTGTATGATATCACCAACTGTAGGAGTTTATGAAACCGAAATAAGATCTGATATTCCATTTGATTGGAATTCACATAGGATCCTTGAGAGGACTGCCATGAAAGACAATTGTAACATTTGTGTGTTTGAGAAATAAACAACCTAGGATATGTAGCTTAATCTGGCTAAAACCATCATATTCTTGTGTTTCCTAGGAATGATGGAAAGGCTTAAATAGAGTAATACTTTCTGTTTGTTAAATTTTTTTTTTTTTTTTTTTTTCATTATTATGAATAACAGGAACCTCCTTACCTTGAGGGGGAAAAGACTAGGGAAATCCTTAATGTTGGCGATGATTACGCATTTTGCGGGGGGCTTGAACCTTTCTTGCCCATGAAAGTTGCAAATGCTACTTTTGGGATCCGAAGAATGGCTGATCATGGAGAAGACTCTAATTGGATGATCAGGAGGAAGAGGGTAAGTTGGTAAAGTTGTTTGCTTTGTGAATTATAGTAGTTATTTGAGTTTTTCTTTTAGCAAAATGCCTTTCTGAAAAAGTAAGGGTCTGTTTGATTCTTCGTTTTTATTTCCTGTTTTCATTCTATTATTCGAAAGCTTTTAGGATTTTGTATAAGAAACCGTGAAAACAAGAGCACGGTGATTATTATGTGAATAAGGTTCTCAAACTGTCCTGTTTTTTTGTGGTCATTTGATCTCATTCTCACAGTTACTATGCTGCTATTGTAAAATGTGGTGATTATAATAGGAAATTCAGACATAAAAAAATATGAAAGAAACAGTGACTGTTTACAAAGAATAATTGTAGACTATATAGCATATGGTCATTAATTATAGTCACTTCATTCAATTATTACTGTGACAATCTCTTGAGGCCCAATCCAGGAAGCTAGAAATGATGAACAAGAGTTAGGTTCAGATAGAAAATCATGCCAAGACTCAGGAGAAGCACCAACATGGGTTTTGCAGAGCCTTACCAAATCAAGTTCTATGAATGGCAAGTGCTTCCGAGAACTGGGCAGCGTGAAGCAACTTCTGGTATGCTAAATCTATAACTCAATTTTCCATTATTTATGTCATTTTTTTTCTCCCTTCATAATTCGTTATAGACTAAGAAAAAGACAATGTTAAAATTTATCCAAATCTTACATACAAAGGGCATAAACTCAGGCAAAATGTGCTGAATTCGTGATGCATTTCTTTAGAGTAATTTAGATACAATTACAGTAAGTCAGTCATCCAAGGATGATACATATATGCAGTCTTATTCCTGCAAGCAAGCAGAGTAGAGACTATTTCTAGGATTCGAACCTATGAGTCTGTGACCTCCTTTTGGATATATATGTCTATGATAGAAATGCTAACAATCCTTTCTAGCTATGATACAAATATGTACATGATAATAATAATAATAAAAAGTGCATAGGGCCTTAAACATCATGGTGAAAACTCCTTTGCTTTTACCTTATCCTTCTAGGTTCTGATTCTAACTTTCTACTGATTGTTCAATTCCAACAGAACTATTATTCATTACATCACACTGGAAATAGCAGTCTGTGCAAGAATCTGAGCATTCTGCCTTCTGTGAACCGAGTGAAGAATGGAGAACCATGTGCTGTGATTGGCATTGATATGAATTTCGGCGACAAAGTGACTGCAGAACTTCTAAACTACTCAACTGATTATAATCCAAACAAGCGCAAGAAAACCATGCATGATGATAATTTCAATCAGAACAAGCGTAAGGAAACAGCACAATGTGTCTCATCTTTCCTGATTTTCGCGATTCCATGCCTTTGGTTTTTGCTCATGACATTCAGCCAAGCAATGTTCCAAAACCATTTGGCGGCAACAATGATCAATGTGGTCCCCTTGATTGGATTGCTCGGTTTTATTGCGTTTGTTTGGGCTATTGCTACAATGATCCTTGCTGGAGCAAAATTCACTCACATTCACACTGCTATGTTCCTCTCTTGTGCCATTTTGATGCATGTCATGTCAGATAATCCAATCAATGTGATGTACCTTCCAATACTCGGAATATTTCTCATGGGTTGGTATGGAAAAGCAGCAAAGAAAGGAGAGATGTTCTCAAGCTCTAGCGTTATACCTGAATATGTTATGCCTCAGTTTTAGTATTATATGTTGCTGAGTAAATGAATTTTCCTTATTTTAGGAGAATTCTCTTACTCTGACAACATGTAAGAGTATATATTAAATTCCAATATAAATAAATCTCTCATGTGTGAGAGTACTAGCCTTGTGTTTGTGACTTAATAGTGTGATGTATTGCTGTTGTTGCTTCTCATTTCAATAGTTGGATTGGGTACCAAACGTTGGATGCTTACTAATTAAACGCTTGGATTATATTATATATGATTGGACTTGGTTGTAGCATTTTACCATTTGAATTTCAGTTGATCAGATATAAATATTTTGCCCCCCCTATTGAAGGATAGTAACTAGTATAAATGTGCATTAAATGTAGTGCTAACTTCCAGTTTGGCTTCACTTTAAAAGTTTGATAATGGTTATAGAATCTTCTTGTTTCTCTCGTAGACACAAATGTGACATTGTTTCGATGGAAATAGTGGTCTTTCATAATTGAGAAACGCTCCAAACTCTCCAACAAGAGAGGAGCAAAGTTTGTTACAGTACAAGGTCACCAAACAGATCAACAAACAAAATAACACGAAAACAAGACGACATCAAAACTCAATACCCCTAACCACAAAACTCACTCATAAGGGTCGCAAAAACTACACAACTATTACCAAACAGTAAGCACTGGGTGGCAGTAGCTCCAAACTCTCGAGCAGTCACGCCATGTTTTTGCAGCACCAAGTAAAACTTAATCTAGTTGTTCAAATTAATGACTTGAAGAAAATAACTGTTTGCTAACTTCTTATAATAATTATTTTGTGGATTTAATCCAATGAAGATTAATTAGATATGGATAGCTGAATTTTGTAGGTATAGGTTTCTTGGGTGCAAATTAAGAATCTTACATATGAATATGGTTCTTTGAGACAGGACATTCATTGCAGTTGTGAATGAATTCACTTAGGTATGCTATGCCAGTCCTCTTCTTCGATGTATTCAGTGACAGTTGAAATGCCAAACCACCAGATTCTAATTCTTGATAAGATTCTAATTTAAATTTTCGTCAAATATCATATTGGAATGAAGGTTGATTTGGATGAGAAAGAATTGTTGGATTGCAAAAAATAATATTTTTAACTAACAACAATGAATAGAAATATACAGTGTAAACCAACCAGACATGCTTTGGTTCATGCTGTACTAAGTGCCGTCTCAGTATTTGAACACAACAATGAAAAACTGAGGTATGTGCAATGTGCCCCAAAAGCCCTTATAAGACCTCCCTCTTAAGGTAACCTCCCCAGTATGGGACTCGTCATAATGGTCTCTAATTCAAAGTGCCTTCTCCACCTGATGTGTCTTTAGAATTCTCAAGTTGCTCCAATGATCTCACCACCTCATCCATATTAGGCCTGGATTTGGATTCTTCAGACAAGCACTTAAATGTGAGGTGAGCTACTTTGATCGCTTCGCGCAACGAGTATTGGCCTTCTATACGGGCATCCATGACTTGCTGGATCTTGCGTTTGCTGACGAGCAATGGCTTAGCCCAATCAACCAAACTATGCTCCCCAGATGGCCTGTTTTTATCCACTGCACGTCTGCCGGACATAATTTCAAGTAGCACAACCCCAAAACTGTATACATCACCCTTTACTTGACCTTCAAGGACAGGCGATGGTGAAAAATGTCAAGTGGTGAAATCTTAGGTCAATTTTTATTCTGTTGTTGTAGGATCTGGTAGTGATTACCGACTTGGAGACCATAGCAAAGTGAGTAGAAGCATCACATCATAGTTGGGAGCTGGAATTATAACCAGTTTACTCAAAATGAAAGGTTATATTCAAGCTAACGTTACTAAAAATTAAAGTGAGTAGAAAACTGCAATATACTACACACGATGAAGGAAGTATGTAGCAAGAATTAAATGAGAAGTTAAATTAATTTTGGGACTCTATTGGAGGCCAACTTTTTTGTCTTAGTTTCAATATGGCAACTGCTAGCGAAAATATGTAAGTGGATGAATAATAATAATAATTGGTTGGCTACATGCTATTTAGATTTCGAGACATTACTGCATAGTCATGGAGTAGTTAGGTGGATTATTTTTTATCTTATAAATTTAGTGACGTTTCAAATAAAAGTGTGGATTCACTACAAACTAAAGCTGAAATTCCACTGTACCCTTGGATGCAGCATAATCCAATTCTTTCTCTTTACATTTCTGCATACATACTTCAATTCCATATCCACAAAATGCAAAATCATGGGATGAATTGTGCAGTGTAGTGCAAAGTAACTTGCTTATACTGGTTTGGAAAAGATCGAGACACCTGTGTACCGCTTCTCAGGAGCTAGGTAGCCAATGTTGTGCCCTATTTCTACATTCATATCGCTCGCACGATTCTTTGTCAACCCAAAAACAGAGAGTTTTGCGTGATTATTCTGTCATCCACCAAAAAAGAAAAAAAGAAAAAAGCAAATTGAATCTCAGAGAAAGCCAGTATAAGTAACAAGTTTTACACTTGTAAGATCAATATGATTTGCTTACAGAATCAAGCACAATGTTAGAAGTCTTGAAGTCTTGATAAATCATTGCCACTTCATCACTGTGAAGAAATGCAAGTCCCTTAGCGGCACCAAGAGCAATCTTCACTCGGATGTCCCAAGAAAGAGGTTGATCTAAACCTCCCCTAAACAAATGGTTATCTAAACCTCTCTTGGAAAAAAATTCACATACGAAAATCCGATGAGTATCCTCTAGGCAATAACCTATCAGTTTCACAAGATTAGGATGATGCAGCCGACCCAAATAGTTAATTCCTGTCTGCAGTAGGAGGCTAATTAGTCACACCAACAAGGGGAAGAAAAAATCGATAGTACTATGTTTTGGTACAGATATTGCAGAAACAAAATATAAGAAATCATATATAATTTATCTTTAAAACTAATTTGACATTTTCATAGACTTAAATAAGTCTCAAAACTTTGGTTAAGTTCCAAAGTCTAAAAAAACCATGCTAAGTGAAAGTTACACTCACCAGCCATTCATTGTATCCCTGGGGGTTTTCTTGATGAAGCCCCTTCACAGCTATGGCGATTCCTGTCCATGGCTTAGCAGGTTCAAGGGTGTGCTCATCAATCCATCCCTTATACACCTTATCAATCCCACCTTCACCTAATATACCAGCTTGACGATGAAAGTTCCTTGTAGCAGTTCTTAGTTGGATGAAGGTGAAGCTCTTTAAATTGTTTGAATGCAAGATTTCACTCTCTGTAAGAGGAGTTAAACCCACATAAGGAGTGGATACCTTGTGTCTTAAGCAACTCAAATCATCCTCTTCTGTGCTACCACCCTTTGAATTCTGACCTGCCCATGGCCAATGAAAGTTACCGAAAAATAAAAGACTTGGGTTTGGATGCAGAGTGACAGTTAACAATTTTTGTACCAATCACAAACTCCACCTAGTTCATTTTATTTGTTACTTTCACTTTTTTGAATGAATGTATTTAAAAATTAAAAGTAACCAATAAAGTGGACCGAAGTAGCACATTAGTTGTAAAAATAGCATGAAAAACATCCAAACATTTTAAATTGGAAACTAAGTAAGTAAATCTGGGACAAATTTTAGTTCCCTCGGCATTCCATGGGTTGAAGCTATCTCTTGTCATCCTAAATTTATAAACGAATTAAAAGTATTAAGAATGGTTTAGTTAGAAGACAGATGGAAATTCTCATAGGAAGATAGGGGATCTCTCAAGGAACAAATGTTTTTCAATAAAAAATACACAAGATGGAACATTAAGAGCAACATTTCTCTTAAGATATATAAAACCATTAAATTCCTTCTCCTATCAACCTAAGTTTTGAAAAGGAGAAAGAGAGGTTATTAACATATAATATCAGAGCCACTATAATAAAAAAGAAGGGTTACCATAATCAAGTGGAGGCCTGTCAGTTTTGGTCCCCGCACTCAAGCGTTTACCCATGAACGCAGCAGCTCAAGAACACAGTGAAGCCAGAGAGAGAGAGAGAGAGTAATTGCAAAGGTTGTCAGAATGAAGATTCTACGCATGGATCACAACAATAACATGGGTTGGGTTTGTTTTGGTTCAATGGAGAATAATCATCAGAAAAATTCTTGCAGGAAGCTTACTAATACTTTACCAAGAAATTTCCCTGAAATTAATCAATCAGTAGTGCCGTTTCTCTTACTTCGAATTTAATGGTTTGCTAGGACCCAAAGACTTTGTTCTCACATTTTTTTGCTTGTAAAATCACTCTCTTTACTTTAGAGAAGAAAGAAATGATAGTAAAAGAGTTAGAAGCAAGATTGTTAAGAGATCTATCACATAAAATTGGAGGAGCAAAATAAAAGTAAAATGTGAAATTATAACATGAATTAAATTGTGGATTGTTAGTAAGATCGGTTGAACTCTTTAAAATCATAATATTGTAAGATTTTAATATTTAAATCGAGACAGTAATATATTTGGTTAGAAGGACAATGATAAAATTATCGAGTACAAATACTATTAAGCCTATCAATTTATTTTATTTCTTTTCTCTTCAAAATAAAACTCATAAACAAAGGCTAAAGAAGTAATGCCTCCACCCCAAATTAACTCATTTTCACTTTTTTTTTCATTCACAAATCAATATATCTACACAATTGATATAAAAATTATATTAGAGTAAATAGCAATTTCCGCTAGTATGGTTCATGTGCAATTACCCGTGATGTTTAAAAATGCATATCTTACTCCTTGAGGTTTATAAATTGTTGAAACCAAATATTTTCCATCTAAAATGTCCATTAGCGAACAATTGCATGCTGCATGATTTTTTATATAACAAAATTGCCCTTAAAATGTAAACCAAATTAACTAAAGTGGTGTCTTCATTAGCCAGCCGGCGGTGGTTAAGGGGAGGCCAACAAGAGAGGGAACAAGTTAGGGATTTATAGTGTTCTTTTCTTTTTATTTCTATTTTTTATATTAGGTTTTTTAAAGATAATTTTGTCAATATAAAAGATCACATGACATGCACGTGTTTACTAATGGACATTTTGGATAGAGAATGTTTGATTTGGTCAATTTGTAAATCTCAAGGAGTTGAGTTACACATTTTTAAACATAAAGAGATAAATTACACAAGTCATATTAACAACAGTAAATTGTTATTTACCCTATTAATTATGTGAAATTATTTAATGTTCTTATAGCATCTTCTTTGAAACTTCACTTGATAGAACACAAATTTCCAAGAGTTCAGTGAATAAGAGTGTAACAAGTAATCGAAATTTTCACTTATCACTAGATAAATTAATGGACTCTTACAACTTTATCATTTAGATGATAAATCTTTTAATCTACTCAAATTGTCAAGAGCCTTAAAACAAAACAAAAATGCTATGTGTACACCTAATTTCATACACCCATATATATACATCATTTAAATTAGGTAATTAATGATTATTATATGTATATAATACAATTTTCTATAATAAAGCACAAACTTAAATACGTTAAAACACAAACATTACAGGCGTTAAAGCATAAAGTTTATGCATATTCATGCACAGACTTTATTTGGACTACACTGCAAACTTATAGTTCAGAGTTATATACAATTTAAACTTTATTTAAAAATGCACAAACATTATAAATAGTAACACACAAATTTTATATGTATGAATGCATAAACATTACAAAATTATCGAGAGTGTTTTATAATCTGAACTTTATTTAAAAAAAATGACAAACATTATACATAATAATGCACAAACTTTATTCTTACAAGTGCACAAACATTACAAACTTGTAGATGATATTCTCAACTATATTTAATTAAGACACAATTATTATAGGCGTTAAAACACAAATTTTATATATATAAGTACAAGATGTATATATGATATATGTTTTTTGGTGTACGTGTAGCAAGACTAAAAACAAAATAATGACAATCCAATTATTGAAACATGAAAGTGATTTGGGTCACGTGAACCAAACCTTTTCAACCCAAATTGCAAGGGCGTAGGAGCAAAAGCACATGGTTTTTTTTAATGGTTTTTATGAAATGGTTTTTTATATCCTTAATTATAATTTTATAACAAAAAGTACTTTTATATTTATTATACCTAAATAATTTAACAACTTTTCATTCTAACAAAATACTTTTACAACAACATCCAAACATAAAATATTTATCTATTTCTACTTCAGCTTTTGCTCCTAATTTTACTCCTAAAAAAGTACTTTAAAAATAAACCCTAAACAAAACAAGCCATTTTTTTACCTACCTCAAGTCTTCACTTAATGGGTGTCTTTGTTTCAGTGTCCATCGCCTGTTTTCATATTTTGAATTTTTTGTTTTCATAATGTTGTAAAAGAAATAGTAAAAACATATTTTATTATTTTCACAATTTCCTTCACAAAATTTTAAAAATAGAAAGATTTAGAAACAGGAAATGAAATCTAAAACTAAACACACTTAAATAGCACAAGACATCAAATTTTCAAACTAGAAAACTCCTCTTCTAGTCATAATCACAATAGCCGATCACAAAGCTCCATGAATTGTTCTGGTAAATCCCATCCTTCATTCATCACTACGGATCGTGTAATACAACAAAAACAAAATTAAAGCAACAATCATGGAAAGACCTTCGAGTGGCAGCTTGAAGTTAGAACCACACACCACTTCAACACCCCATAACATAGAATGAACATGTTGATGTGGGTGATCTCTTAGCAGTGAGTTTCCGGATTGGAAGTCGAGTGCGGTGCTTAAGTCTTTCACTTGGTAAACAAGGAAGGAGACACACAAGTACACCAGAGTGTCCTGGATTGAAGGGCGAAGGTGATTCGCGCTTATGCTTATGGAACCTACAAATGATCTCAGTTGAACATCTTTCTCCCGTGAGGTACGTGATCGCCACATCCTTCTCATCGGATATAGGAACAACGTTTTTGGCGTTGGCCTGAGAAAAAGCAATGAGTCCAAAGCAATCTAGTATATGGTTGAATCCCTTGAATGCAATTCAATGCGAAAGATGTATATGGAAAATGACATGATGATAAATGTATTCAACTATTTTGAGATAACCACACTCACAAAAGTATGAAGTTTACTATGGTACGATTAATAATGAATCTTTCACTTTTATGAGTATGATTGTTTTAAAGTTATCAAATATAGTTGACATGTATACCCATAGTCTTACTTTTTAGAGTAATAGTACAATGACAACCATCAACCACGCACAAGAAGAGTAGACCTAAAAAATGCAACTATCAATCACTTCTCTTCTTATGTTTACATGAGGAAAAAAAAATGAATTGTGATATTATATATATATATATATATATATATATATATTATTAATAAAACTTATATCAAGTTCTATTTATCAATTTTTCAAATCAGTCACGAGAATTGTTCCAGAGTAACGAGGTTACTTAAACACGAGTAGAGGGTTGAGAAAGACGTCTTGATGGATGCTCTAACAAAAGTTCTAACATCTGAGCAGAAGCTCCAACGCCGGTTCCTCGTGCATGAGAGAGTGGCGGTAGGGTGTACCAACAAAAGCACCCTGACGCTCAAGTAGGCACAAGAGTTTTTGTGAGTATTCTAGAAAGTGAATGAGTGATACCTGGTGGCATTAGGTCGATGTGCTTTTATAGGTGAATTAGGTTGGTTAAATGAAGATAGAACACGAGGAATCTGAATAACGACTTCCCTTTATCTCGAAAGTTTATCTTATCCTCCTTATCTTGAAACTTGTTGTGTAGTTGTTAGATTTGGAGAGAAGGGTGTGTCGCTCTCTCTTTGGTCGGATTGGGCCAAGTCGGATCCCAGGTGTTGGGATTGTGAACTTGAACACACCTAGTGGGCTACTCTCCCCTAGGTCCTATGTTGCGACCTTCTCCCTGCGCAGGTGTTTGGAGCTCTCTCTCCTTGGCTTGACGAGTGCAAGTAGGTGAGGTGAGTTTCAGCTTGTCCGTAGGTGAGAGGTGAGTTCTCACCATGGAATTTTTTTGGAACTAATTATATACCCTACATGGATCAAACTATTGCAGTCTTTTCAAGCGACACCAATTACTAATTATACTTCTGCACAACCACACTTGAGAGCAATGACAACATCTATGTAGGGCGATGTTCCATCTAATATTCGGAGTATTTCTCATATGGCTAAATGGTGGTCGAGAAGAAACAGTGAAGAAAGAAGACAAATTATCGACAAGTGTGTTAATCACCCAATAGGATTAATAGAATATTTGGTTTTCGAGTAGAGATCCTTAAAATTAATTGTGGAGCTTTAGAAGTGTGAATTTTTCACTTCGGAGAGCTGTTAAAATCAATTCTGGGTGTTCAACCAAACATGCTCAAAAGTTATTGCGAGTGTTTGTTGCTCTAGGCCTCGAGTCTTTGTGTTTGTACTTTTCCTTACCTCCTTTGCACTTTGTACTTCCAATTCAATAGTTGGATGCTTGGTTTCATATTATGTATAGTGATTGTTCATAAAAAAAATATGGTGGCCGTATAATTTTAATCTCGAAATTTCAGTTGATCAGACATAAATATTTTGCCCCCTTTTGAAGAACAATATGCATTTCATGAAGTGTCAGCACAAGTTCAAGAAGTTTTCTACAATTAGAAGCATCCAAAGCATTCTTGGTTTTTACCTTAGTATATCAGCTATGAACTATAGTTAGCAACTAATTCAATCTAACTAACTAGTAACTAGTTACAGAATCATGTTCTTTATTCCGTACGCACAAATATTAATGCATCCATGCTTTTCCAGCACCAAGTACAGCTAAATCTAGCTGTTCAGATTAATGATTCTAAGCAACTAAGAGTTTACTAAGTTGAACATATTGGTAGAAAATCTTACAGTATTTTTTTTAATGGATTTAATTCTCAGAAGATTGGATATCGATTAGCTGTTACCCAAAGCCAAGCATTGTCCCCATGTTTATCATGAAGATTATTTATTTTAGAGTAAAACCTCTTATTGGTCCTTGAAATTAAGAATCGTAAGACTCAATTTAATCCTCAAAATTTAATTTATGACATTAATTTTGTATTCAAATGATATTGAATTTTATTTCATGTTAGTTCAAACGTTAGTCTTCATAAAGGAGTTAATCAGTTTCTAATATGTCATATTATGTGACATATTATGTCATCTACTTAGTTGAATTCCTTTAGTTCTTAAAAATATAATTGTCAAAGATTAGTTTGGTCTATAAAAGATCAATTTTCATTTCTTTTAAGGATGAAATTGATGTATGAATTCTTTTGAGAACTAATTTAAGGTTCATTTGGACGGATAATGTATCATATCATTACATAACTTCACATATCATTACATAATGTGACATGTCATATATCATCAAGTGGCCATTTTTAGAGGGTAACATTTAGACTAACGTAAAATAAAAATTATTTTTTAAATGACTAAATTGATGTTATAAATGTTGTGAGGAATAAATTAACTAATATCCCACCAGTCTTGACCAATATTGATGGTTTTTTATTATCATTATTATTATAGCAAATATCCAAAAACCATAGTTTCCTGAAGTGAAAGAGATACTTCTGTACCCAATTAGACAGAATGCATGAGGATGTGGGTCAGAAAATCTTTCACTACATTTCTTTATGTAGCACGTTATATACACATAAAGGACATGCACAAAAGTTAATGTTTCCATTTTCTATTTGCAATTACAGCCAATTGTTCCAACTGGGTTATGTATCTTTGCAAGCAAAATCCATCTCATTCTAGCTGTACTTTTTATCATACCCAGTTGCTTCCCTATATTTTGCACATTGACCCTCAGAAAATGAAATATATTTGACTTTTTTTTAAGTATCAAAATATGCTCATTCAAATTAAAATTTTATATTGATGAATATTAATTATGTGAAGTTATTTGGTGTTCCTAGAGCATCTTCTTTGAACCATTAACTTCACACTATAGAACACAAATTCTCAATTTTACAAGATTTCAGTGATTAAGAGTGCAACATTACAAGTAACCGAATTTTTCACTTACCATTAGACAAATTAATGGACTCTTACAGCTTCATCATTTAGATTATACTAAATCTTTTAATCTAGTCCAATTAAGTTGGATTCATTCAAGAGCCTTTATAAACAAAATAGTGACAACCCAATTATTGAAACATGAAATTGATTTGGGTCACATGAACCAAAACCTTTTGAAACCCAAAGGCACCACCTTTATCTGCATTTGTTTTATAGAAGAGTTATGTATGGAAGGAAGTAGGAACAAAAGCAGCATATACTATATACTTATTGCTATGGACCAACATAGCAAATCCATGTTATGTCACCCACTTGTACTAGAATCAAAACACATGCTAAGGTACCCCCTAAAGAAGGAAAAAAACGAGGGACCCTTACATTACAGTCACAAATTCCCCCACATGTACTCACATGATAGGTATGGAATACCCATCTCTTCATTGCCACAAAAATAAAGAGAAATGTCATTCCACGAATTTATTGATCGTGCGACATCATTTCGGTTCATTAGTCATTTATTGTTAGATGAGATTTTAATAAATTTTACATCTCATTAAGTGTATGTGATGAGATCTTAATGAGATGTAAATTTTATTAAAATCTCATCAAATGATAAATAATTAATTAGTAATTTGTCAGAATATCTCGTAATCAATGAGTCTGAATAACATAACTTTAAAATAAACCACCGGAAAACCCACACAATTTTTCCTTTGCAAGAAAGAGACATGAATCCACGATAAACACACAACACAAAACACCCCCTCTTCCTTCCCTCTATTGCAAGTCAAGTTTCGAAATTAAAAAGAGGAAAAAAAACAAAAGAATAAAGAAAGAGAAAGAAAATCATTACCCAACTCAAGAACCAAAAACTTTTTAAGCCGAAAAGGACACAAGACACCACAAATGCCAACTTGCACATCATGCCATAATTCAAATTACAAAGGGGCATTTTGGCCATGAAAAGTACCTACACTTAACAACCTACATCACTATAATTTCACATAAGCCATATATATACACAAACACATACACTACCAAACATAAGAATTCAAAGCATTCTTTTGTACCTAAAAACTTTGCTAAATCACATCACCATGGCAGAGCTAGAGAATCCAAGTGTGATGCCTAAGATCATAGTTTTTCTCTCTTCTTTGCTCAAAAGGGTATCCGAATCCAATGATCTTAACCAGCAACTCATTCACCAGAAGATCTCTGTGTTCCATGGATTGACTCGACCCACCATATCAATTCAGAGCTACCTTGAGAGAATCTTCAAGTATGCAAATTGTAGTCCTTCTTGCTACATTGTTGCATATGTCTACCTAGATCGTTTCACTCAGAAGCAACCTTCCTTGCCCATCAACTCCTTCAATGTTCATAGGTTGCTGATTACAAGTGTTATGGTAGCTGCCAAATTCATGGATGACATGTAAGTTTATTATATATCTTGATTTTGTTAAAGAGTTGAGACCAAGTTAAATTTTGGGTTTTTATCCAAGTGCAAGAATGTTTATGATGAATTGTAAGTTTAGTGAATTGGAAGTGTATGTGAATTGTTCCTTTTGATGATGTTAATAATAGACTTGGAAGAGAATAGCGTGTTTGGATTTCTGTTTTTAGTGACTTAAGATCAATTCTGATGTTCTGAAAATAAGAAATTTTCACTTCGACTAAAATTTATAATTAGTTCTAGGTTTGTCTCATGTAAAAACCAAACCTGCACTAAAACAATTACGGAGATTCTTGAATTTCTTCTCAAG
>QANU01005364.1:43326-54102 GCA_003254905.1 Nissolia schottii
TAATGTCTTTGACTTAAAATTTTTCAGGTACTACAACAATGCTTACTATGCAAAAGTTGGAGGGATCACAACAGTTGAGATGAACTTTCTTGAGGTGGATTTCTTATTTGGATTGGGATTCCATTTAAATGTGACCCCTGGAACCTTCCAAGCCTATTGTTCCCACCTCCAAAGAGAAATGCTGATGATGCAACCTATGGATTTTGCTGATTCTTCCTTAAGTTTAGGAAAATCTCTAAAGGCACATTTGTGCTTCAATGATGATGAGTCTAATTGCCATCAAAAGCAACAACAATTAGCTGTTTGATATTATTTTAATTTCATGCATTTATCTCAATGCCTGTGTTAGTAGTATTAGTTGTAGTTGAAGATGTAGTGAACCAATTACAGACTGGCAAATTAAATTTTCACCCTCTTTTGCATCCTTCTTCTCTAATTTCTTATATTTTTATCACCATACCAAATTTTCTCATATTTTTATCACCACACCAAATTAGTTCTGAAATTCATATATACAATAATTAAATAAGTTTTTCCCCCTTAATAAATTATAAATTTTGGTTTTACACTCTATTAAAAACAATTGTTTGAGTTCTAGATAAAAAAAATCGGTTTTACTTTCTAACATTAAGTTTGACCTTTAAAAGATGACGTAACATACGAAAATTAAGTGAAGTTGACAATAATTTGATCAAATATAATTAAATCAAGTTTTAACTATCGTTAAATCGGTCAAACCGGTTTGAACCATGGATTGGTTTGACCACGATTTAAACCTGGTTTAACCATGTTTGATCACAGTTAAAACTTGATTTGACCAAATTACAATGAGATTCATCTATCTTCTAATTATCATATCATTTTTTAACTGTCCAACTTAATGTGAGAGATTAAAACAAAAACAAATTTATTGCAAACTCAAACAAACAAAATTTAATAGGGTGCAAAATCAAATTCGTGATTTGTTAAGAGACAAAAGCTTATTTAACCCTATATATAACATACACTATGGTAGTGTAAATTTTTTTTTTTTGCATTTGTAGAAAATTAATTGAAAAAATTTACTAGAGTGCTTAATTTTTGTACAAAAATTAGTGTGGTGAGGACAGAGCCAGTTTTGGCCGTAAGAGGACAAAAGAATGATGTACAGAGTACAGTAGGAAGGTACTATTTGGTGTTGAATTTCATTTTTTTTTTTTTGGGGTAGTGTTTCAATTGTTTTATTGCTATACAGATAACAGTTTGTGGTAATTGACAGTTGTGCTGAGTCTTGATCGATCAGAAGTGAATGCAGGAAAAGGATAGGAAAGGGAACATGTGCAATAATAGACAACCAGAATCTGTTGGTGTATGGAGAGAGAGGAAAAAAATCCTGACCAAACCTTACATGTGAATCAAGTGGTTCCGCATTTATTTTATTTAAGAAAGGTTTTGAGTTTAAAATTTGTAAATGAAAAAAAATGTGTCAAAAATATTTTATTTCACAATTATTGAATTCGTGTTAAATAAGTAAAATCTAATAAACTTCAAACACTAATAATATCAATAAGAATAGTGTGACCAAAGAATGGAAGCACTGTACTGATGGCAGCACCAAGAACGAAGCTTGACTGTTTGGTCGGCACCTTTTCCCCTCTTTTGTAGTGTTTGATAAAACTTTTTTTTTCTTTTATTTTTCACTCAACTAAACGAACTGTTATTTGACTAATTAATCAACGCATTTCTTTTTTATTTTTTTGTCTTTAATCACTAGGGGACAGTTTCTCTTAGATGTAAATTTTTAAGGTTAATGTGCACTTATGTTCTGAGTTGTATTGTATTTGGTATTGGTGTCGATACTTCACAATTCATTATGTATTTTTGGTACAATAGAATTAATTAGAGACAGTATTGGCTAATTACTGATAAATCTTAAAAATATACGAAAAAATTATATTTTTAATTAAGTTGTTACCAACTGAACTAATTTGGTTGCCGACATTATGTTTCACATGCTTTACTTTTTGTATAAAATGTGTGTGTGCTTGAAAAACATTAAGATGAACATAAATGGTCAAATGACCTCCTCCTCCTCCACCTCCTTATTATTGTTATTATTATATTCCTGCTGTCTTAATCCATTGGCGCCCTTGCAGTTCCGCCTGCCACTCCATAACAACTGCAGTGACCTTAATTGGTTAGTATCACTAATCAACCTCTTTCCTCCTTCCATAACATTTGGTCATTTGCTGGATCTATAAGCTATAATATTCAAAAGCACAATCATGGTGACTCATTATTATTTTATACCGAACTTAAAATAAGTACTACGAACTAACCATTTAGGAGCGATGATTAATGAACGAAAATAAAGAAAGGAAAATGACCAAAATTAAAACAGAGGGAAATGACACCCCTTACAAGCTGGAAGTAGGGATGCCTGACAGTGCCAGAGGAGAGCAATGGAGCACGGACCTAAAACACCAGAAGCACAGGGACAGAAAGCTTGGAGGCACACAAAAAGCGCTCAAAGGCGCACATGGAACTAAACCCTAGCTAGGCTCTCCTAGGCCCAACCATCTGTTTATTGATGTGGCCAAAAAAACTGAGTGTGTTTATATGAGTTAATTTATTCAGATTACTTGTAATGTAATTTTTAGATTAACTGATAATTTACATTGACGTGTTTAGTTAGATAAGATTGTCAATAATTTGGATTACCACTTCTTAAGTAATCCTAAAACTTTGATTCTGACCA
Source organism: Nissolia schottii (assembly GCA_003254905.1). Lineage (NCBI taxonomy): Eukaryota > Viridiplantae > Streptophyta > Magnoliopsida > Fabales > Fabaceae > Nissolia > Nissolia schottii. The sequence goes on from QANU01005364.1 coordinate 46,064, forward strand.
AAATAGCCCCAACCCTACCAACACGAACATTCACGTCCCTCTAGAATCCTCTCCAACCATTGTTGCCGCCACTGCCACAACCACCACCACCATCGTTGTTGCCACCATCACCTGACTATTGCTGCCACCACCTACCACTTATCACCCACCAATGCCGCCACTATCACCACCACCTACCACTGCATCATTGCTACCATCACCCATCGTCATTTCTACCTACCACTTACCATTGTCGTTACCACCACCATCACCACTACCACCACCACCTATCACCAATTTTATTGAGATATAGTTTGCATTTAAATAAATTGATACATTTTATTATTAATTTAGTCAAAGTAATCTATATTTATAGAGAAAGTGACTTATATATACATGTATGTATTAATAAAGCACCTAAGAATATCTAATAGATTAAATTTCTATATGTCTCCATAAAAAAAATATTGATATAATTGTAACGATGTTGCCTTGGATGTTCAAACTAATAATGTCCCTTGATAGGCATTGAAAAATCTCAATTGCAAGGGTAGCAATTGTTTTCGGCAAAATGATAGATGTGAGTTTGGAAAACGAGCTGTTGGGGAAATCCTTGCTTAACTTTCACATGCTTGGAGTGATGGAAAATAATGATTAGGATCATAGAAAGCTAAATTTTAGACGGAAAATAGAATTTGATTGGTTGGAAACGTCTTCGTTTTGTGATTAATGTGCGTGGAAGTCATTTTTGGGGTTGCTTTTTCATCAAATCATATTAAGTTGATGTTGCTCTCTCATTCTTGCTATATAGTTAGAAAATGATAGTGCAAGCTAGCAAGTGCTCTAGCTTTATATATGATGATGGTGGTTGAAACAACCACCAATTAAGCTTTCTGATTCTCACTCATTAATCAAACATTAGTGTAGCCGCATTATTTGATTGACCAAAGCAAAGAGCTCCATCAAGGGCTAGGAAATAATGAACCGTACATGGATGTTAGTAATTTTGAAAAGGTAAAGTCAGATATATTCTTGATCAAGGGTGTAAGCGGATATGATTAATCCAACAAATCAAAAGATCTAAACAAACCAAGGAAGTCGGTTCGGTTAATTGGTTCATTTAAAAGAAGAACCAAAAACAAATTAATTATTATTGGTTCGGTTTAGGGTTTGTAACTTTTTAACCCGATGACCCAAATACTCAACCTGATTATTAGGTCAGTTAATTTTTATTTCTAATACTTTTCAAAATTTTGTACTTAAGTTTTTGTATTTTTTTTCCTTATTTATTTATATTATTTTTGCAGAAATTATTAAAATTAAACAAAAAACAAAGCTTTACACTATTATTAGTTACTAGCAAGGTTACAAACGTTTCGTGCTTGTCAATCTGAATTTGTTATCACTTTTTGATAACAAAAGGCATGATCAAATATGAAGTACAAAAAAAAAATGAGTATGAAATCTATAATCTATATCTATATTATTAATATATGAAAGTTGGGAATGCTCACGTGGTATGCACGGACTGAGTCTACACGTGTCAGCCATTCCTCCAATTTTTTTCCCGCCCAAACCTTCCAACCTGCCCCTCGAGTGCGGCTTCCTCATCTCACTTTTCTCAATTTTCATTTCTGAAAATTGAAGGTCAAACACTCAAACCCTCGCCTCCCCTCCCATCCCTCCCCGCACCTCGCCCCGACTCCACTGCCANAATCTAAGAATCAAACCAAATCAACTCAACTAAATTTGATAAGTTTAAATTTATTTTTCATTCAAGTACAAACTAACTCATTTACACCCTTAATTTTTTATGTAAGATTTTGACAAAATCTCCAATTTAGTGTATTATCAAAATAATTTATTCCAAGAATAAAAAAATATGAATAAAAATAGTTTTGTATATGGGTATGATAAATCTACGGATGACCAAAGCAACTCGGCTACACCCTTAATTTTTTATTTAAAATTTCAACAAAATCTCCAATTTAGTGTATTATCAAAATAATTTGTTCCAAATTTTATTTTTAAAAAAAATTTTCGGTATATGAAAATTCGCCTTTATCCCCACCTCATACTCATATGGGTATGATAAATCTACGAATGTGAGCAAACTCTAAAATAAAATACCGAATGGGAGCAAACTCTAATTATAATTTTGAATATTTTGTCTAATACAATTAAAATTATCCAAACACAAATTTAAGTACATCAAATAACTTAAAACACTTTAATGTAAAATATATCCAAATCTAAATAGCAACATTAGTAAAGTCACTCTAAATATATACATAATTTAACATCATCATAGCCTCATGGATTCAAATCTGTTCACAAAGAAATTTGTTTGGTACGCTTAATTAACTTATTAACCTACATATTAATTTACATATTTTAGTGAATGACACTTGACATTTTAAAAGACAAAATAGGAAGTAAAATGATAAGTATCATTTATCAAAATATGTGGGTAGATTTTGTTAAGTCTCCAAAGCATTGCTCATTCATAATGTGTGTTGCCAATCAAAGACACCACCTCTTGGCTTCCTATCGAGATGTCAATCGAATTACTAGCTCTTAAATATTTTTATGTAATTTGTTGAGTCAATGAAACTCTGGAATCCAAACACATCCTTTTCTCTTTGCTTTCTTTATGTTCTTAATTTTCGATAGTATTTCTAATCTCTTTTTCCATCGATTGTTTGGTTGTGTAATGACTTGTGAGTTTATAGGAATTCTGAGTTTATTGCAAAATGAACTATGGTGTAATGTTTTGTATATCATCGATCCTTAATCATTAGTTTCCATGTCCTTGTCAAAATCTGATGTTAACCGAGTTTAACAGGAGTCCTTTATTGTCACTGTTAGGATTTTGTGGGTCAACGCAAGTCGCGACATTACATCTCATGACAATGCAGGTGAGTGAACGATGTGTTAACGATTAAAAAAAGATTTGCATCCAAATACATCTGGTCATTAATATATTTAAAGTAAAAAATGACAATTAAAGGTGGGGGGAGTGCTAACAAAGACCATAACTCATCATCCCTTCAAGTCAACTACAATTTATTGCTACAAAGATGGACGGTGGGAGTACCATCAAGCAATTCTTGCTATATAGTTACAGAAACTCATGATTTACAAAGTTATATATAGTTTTCCTAGAACTAATTAATCATCATACAACATATACTCTATCGAAAATTAACCCTACATCCTGTACAAGATCAACCATTAACTTGGCCTAATTCAACATGCTTAATATTCTGATCAGTGACATGTTTCCTCAAGAACAAGTTGAAGGCAAAAACCAAAACTCTGAGAACAAACGGCCCTGCGGCAGTGATGAGGACATAGCGCAAATTGATGGACTCCCCCGGCGACACCGCGAAAACCGCAGAGCCATAAGTCACAGCCATGGAAATGGTGGCAACCCAAATCTCAAAATTGAAAGGGAACTTGTGCGTGAGTGACAAAATTACCAAGATTGAATTGGAGAAAGCCAAGGTATTGAATATGAGGAACACATAGTAAGCACCCTTTTGAGATGCATATATGGCTCTCCCTGCTATGTGACCATTTTGAGAGTCTTGCCAGACCCCACCAGGGGGATTAATCCCTGCTTGGAATGTAACAGCTGCAACCAAGGTGAATACTACGAGGAGAATGTTTCTTGTGTCACTTGGCGTGTCCCTTTCTTCTTCATACTGAAAATATTTGAACCAATTCTTCCTTGCTCCAATTGGGAGAGGAAGGCTAATGTTAACCATTTTTGGGTTTTGTTTTGATCAAAAGTAGTACTAGTAAAGATGATCAACTGGGGTGACTTATATATGTGTGTGTGTGTGTGTGTGTGTGCGCATGCACGAAGCTTCAACGCATGAGGGAGAAATTCAAGTGTGGCACGAAACCAATAATTTGATTTGGTCATTGTGGAAATGCCTTTGATTATTCAAATTGGAAAAAATTAAAGGACCCGAGAGTGGCCAAGTACGTTCATGCTATTTGCTTATTGATGTCATTAACTCATGCAGCTTCCCCAAACCCAGTCAAATTTTGTTTCTCCTCATATAATGTAAGATTATTTTTAGAGAAGCCGTAGTAAGGATTATATATATCTTTTTAAATAGACAATTGTAGGTGGTGGTATTAGATAGTTTTGGTCATCCATAGGTAGGTGGTGGTATTAGAGAAGCCGTAGTGTGCATCTATTCTTTTATTTTTATTTTTTTTATGAGTTTGACTGTTCCTTGAAACAAGTATATCTCCATGAGATTCTCTCTATGCACACCACTAGAAGTTGAACCATTGTTCTGCTTAAGGAACCTAATTAGCTCTCAAGTAGATGAGGCTTTGTGGTTCTATTAACTTTACATTTAATTTGTCACTAAAGTACTAGACACTCTGGTGTTCATAGAGAATATTTAATGTGTTTCATGAACATTATTAATTATTAATTTAAAATCAAGGTATCTAAAACATGAGTTTAGCTAATTGACAAATACTCTAATAACACTTGTTAAGAAACTTAAAGTGAAATTGTTTAATATTTTCAATACTTTTATTGTATTAAATACTTATAAATTTTGCTTTTTTCAATAAAATGTTACCATTTTAATTTTTTTTAGCAAGTACCTTTGAGGTATGACAATTCTTAACAAAACTCTTACAAAATATAATAATTAATAAAACTCTAATAGCCCCAAAGAATTTATAAAATAAAATAAAAATTAATTTAAAAAAAAAAGAAGAAAAAAGAAAAAAAGAAAGAAGCAAAACCCCGTCTTCTCTCATCCCTGTAAAACCCCCCGCCCAAGTCACACACACTATATCTCAGCGCATCGCAGAACAACACAAACAACACACAGCAACACAACACAACAGAACATCACAGCTTTCTTCTTCCTCTTTTTTTTTTTGGTTGCTCGTAACTGGTACGAACCCAAACCCTACCCAAAAAACAATGGCAACTCGTTTCCGCGAGCTGATGAAGAAATACGGGAAGGTGGCGCTCGGAGTTCACTTCAGCGTCTCGGCGGCGTCACTCACCGGCCTCTACGTCGCCATAAACAACAACGTCGACGTCGAGTCAATCCTCGAGAAGTTCCACATGGGCGCCGTCTCCGACAAAGAGGGCCCTAACCCTAACCCTAATTCCTCTTCCGCCGTCGACTCCGATCTGGTCAACGACGTAGCCGCCGCCAGCAAGGCGAAGAACCGGACGGCGCAGCTCGCCTCCGCCGGCGGCGCGTTCACGCTTGCTTTGCTCTGCAACAAGGCCCTGCTGCCGGTTAGGGTCCCGATCACCGTCGTGTTGACGCCGCCGATCGCGAGGTTCTTGGCGAGGAGGAACATCGTCAAGAGTGGTATTTAATTTCAGTTTGAATAGTTTGGGATGTACTGCTCTCTGATTTATTTATTTAGCTGAATTTGTTGATTCTGAGAATTGAATGAGGACGGGGGTTTTTGTTTCCAATTCCATGGGGTTAGTTGCAATTTTTTTTAAAAAAAATAAATAAATTATATATGTAACAATTACATGGATGAGATGTATAACTTTTGTGTTAGTCTTTATGATTTTGGACCCGGTAATGGAATAACAATTCAGAAATTATTAGTAAAGGGTTGCGAAATGTTGTTTTTCAACTCTGCAACTTGGAATGTGAGTCTCTATATTTATTTCTGAGCAGTGTTGTCAATAGCGACGGAGTAGCTGATAGCTGAAAATCGGCTATGAATACTGCTATAGTGTCGCTATAACTGCTATTAATTAATATCATAGCAGTGTGTTCCATTTCTGCTACACTATAGTAGGGCCGTTATAGCCGCGTTTTAACAACACTGTATTGTGAGGAATGAGGATAGTGGATAGTTCTTGGGTTAAATTCGGAATACTGAATTTTGATCTTTTACAATGCGGGATATGTGCTGTGATTTTTCTCTCTCGTTGTTGGTAATTTGGTGGATTTGTTTGGAGTTTGGAGATAGGGAGAGAGGATAGGTGATTTTATTCCTACTTGGTGAACTTTAAGGTAATGTTACCTTGATTTGCTTTTAAGTTTTTCATGTGTTGCATTCTTTGTTAGTTCTTTGATTCTTTCTCCTAGCTATCAGGTTGTCTCACATCCTTCATTGTTTAGGACAGAGGTTGTCTGAGTTTTTCTAGTGGATAATATGATTCGATATGAGTGATTCTTGCACTCTTAACATGAGGGAGTTCAAGATATTGATGGATGACTAGCTTTAGTGTCACCACATGCCTTTGGTTTTGAAATGCTTAAATTCAGGTCACGCCGCCTGAGAAGAACTAGACTTGGGCTGGCCCTGAACTACCCAATAGACCAATGCTGAAGTAACGTCGTTATATAGTTAGTTGCTGATCCTTGTAAAATAAATTTTTAGTAGTGCCTTCAGTAGTCCTTCTCCTATATATGTTTGGTTTGGCTTCCCTCAAATTATTATTGGCTCTGTCTCTGCTTGAGTGAGTAGGAGGTTTATTAGCATATAACAATAGCAGTCTAGCCTTTTCTCACTAGGGCAAGGTCGGTTATGTAGATCAAACAACATCATTGTGTTTTATCATAACCCATAGCCTTAAAATGGTTTCGCCTATAGTCTTTCGTAGTCTTTCTTTACCTCTACCTATTGTGTTGTCCCTCTTTTGATCTACTCTTTTCACTAGAGCTTCTGCCTAGTCTTATCAGTATATAGACTTAAAATGATTGAAATTAGAGTACATCAAAACAAGCAAATGTATAGTAAGAATGTTCTTCTTGACCCGAATATAGCAGCAAGGTTCTGTCAAAAGGCTAAATAACCTACCTTACATGAGGGAAATCACCTCATGCTTATTTTGAAGCCAATATCTGTGGTGCATTTTATTTAGAAATCGCAAGTACAGTGGTATCATCATTGGAGATGACCAGGGTCAATTGAAGACCATCCCTAAGTGGGAAAAACAAAAACATCCTTATTTGGGTATGTATTGCTCGATGTTGACATTGTGGTAATGTAAGAATTCCTCCTTCATATCACAGACTCTATATGACCGCAGCAAACCCTGCTATACCCTATAATGTTGTCGGGTCCATTCCCGTTGTAACCAAGGAAAAAAGAAGATACTTCGTGATGCCTGTCATCATCCTTTTTCCTTGTTTATTGAAAAGGTTACTTCTATCTATACATGCCCAAAAGATTTATCAAAACTAGTTCCCCAAGTAGTTTTACATGTTTGGTTGGACTGTTTGTAGTTGCACTACCGTTTTTACTAGAATGATACAATTAGAGATATAAACCAGGATTTGAAGGGAGCACAAACTTTCTGGATTAGTTTCCAAGGTTGGTATTCTTTAGGTAATCAACAACCATTGAGGTCTCCTGAAGGGCTGATGTTAGAAGAACAACGTCAATCAGTAACATTGTAAGTGCCCAAGACTAATGCAAGACTAATTAAAGCTTATGTCTTCTGATGATGGTGTTTATCTGAGTATATATAATTATAACGCCATCTGCAATATGTTGAATGATGTTACCGAAGATGCAAATGGGCTTTCAAGAAGGGTTATGCAAATTTTTAGTCGTATACTTTTTTTGTTTGCGTAGACATTTTATTTTTAGACAATCAAGACCGCACGTATTAACGACCCAAAACAAAAATAAGATGATTATAAGAGTTTTTTACTCTCTTGCCCCTGGTACAGGAACTATTTTCCAAAATATCCCTCTTTTGAAACATATAACCATAATGCCCCTGTTTTGGCTGACGTGGACGCCGCGAGACGCGTGGACGTTCACGTCAGATTCGCCAACACGGTTGGCGAATTCAGTTCAATTTCGTAACACTGAATTCGCCAACACGGTTGGCGAATTTAGAACAATCTGTTTGAACCAAAATCGCCAACGCGTTTGGCGAATTTAACTGCTCCAACTCCGCCAGCAAATCATGCGTACCGCAGTTCTCCCTCCCCAGCCCAAAACATGGCTTTGTAGGTAAGCTGTGAAAATAGAAAAAATAATTTTGCAAAAAAGCCGGACCGCTCTTTATCGTGTGCGCGGGGGGG
>QANU01005364.1:55746-91305 GCA_003254905.1 Nissolia schottii
TGCGATCTTATACATAACCCAAAAACAAAGAAGAAAAAGAAAAAGAAAATTAAAAGTCATGAAAAAAAATAAGTTTAATTTTTATCCACATTTATTATACTGTCATATTTTAATAGTGCAAAAAATTTACACATGAATAAAAATTAACTTTTATGTTAACAAAATTTAAGATTTTGTATTATCAATATATAAAAATTAAAATCTTAAAAAAATAGTTTTTTTTTTTTTGTAATATTATTATTTTTAAAGAGTTTGACCCTGTATAAACTATCCCATGCACTCTAGGTAGGTAGACACCATCAGTTGCATCGGCACTCCGCCGGAGATAAAATATGATTGTCTGCGTCGCCGTCGTTGGTCACCAGGTAAGACTCTCCGTCCTCTCTTCCACTTCTTCAATTTCTACCTCGCCGGAGAAGGTGTCCCGTTTCGCTCATCGCCGATCTAACATTATCTCAATTTTTTCTCTCTCTCTCTCTCTGAAATTCTCGATTTTTGGTGATTGCAGAACAATCCGCTGTACATACAGAGCTTCACGGAAGCTGATGACGCTCTCAAGCTCCACCACATTGTCCATTGCTCGCTCGATGTCGTCGATGAGCGAGGTGCGTTACCATGCGATCATGCTCGTTTTTGGAACCTAATGTTTTGGTTTTTTATTTTTCGGATTTGGGACTTTTTTCTTAAGATTTTGATGCAAATGGATATGATTCTGGGATCCTTCTGTTTAGAAAAGAAAATGTCAGATTTTTTGCTTCTTTTTTAGCTGGGGTATTCTTTCTGGATTTGCGTTGTTTTTTTGGACTGTCTGCAAGTTTTGAATTATTGATGCAAATGGTTATGATCTTGGGACCCTTCAGTTTAGAGAAATTTTCAATTTGTGCTTGTTGTTAGCTTTGCTGGGGTATTCTTTTTGGTTTGGGGAATTTTATTGTTCCTGTACGAATTTTTTGCTTTAGATGCAAATGGTTGAGATTTTTGGACTCTCCAATAATGAAAGTTTCAATTTTTTGCGTTTTCTTATTCATATATTTGTTGGGGTAACTCTAATCTCTTGGAATGTGTTTACCTGGCAGTGAACAATCCTAAGAAATCTGGACCGATGCTGAATGAGACATTTCTGGGTTTGCTTTATCCTATTGAAAATTACAAAGTGTGAGTGCATTTGTTTGTCTCTCAGGAAAGTTTTACTTTATTTTCTTCAATCCAAATATAAAAGGTCGATGAGTTTTACTTTTTCGTTTTGTGATGTGATTTGCAGCTATGGATATCTGACTAATACAAAGGTGAAGTTTATCTTGGTGACCATTGATCTGGATGTTAAAGATGCAGATGTTAGAAATGTGAGTTTGGATAGAGACTGATGTTTTTCATTCAGTTCGCTTGTCTTCTTTAATTGAAGTATTTAGCCTCTGAAGTAATTCTTTTACAGCTGTGATGTTAAGAATCTTAAGATATATTGAAGCCAATACTCATTGGTGGATCTAGTGCTACTTTGATCCCAAGATTTGGGGCTAGTCTTCTAGGGGCTGGCTAGCGGATATGTTTTGGCAATTTCTTCTGTCATATAGTTTAACTTTTTAATACCAATTAATTTCTAGGAAATGTGGCTCCTATCTACCACAACACAGCTTGTGCATTTTTTTTTTCCACACATAAGCAATGATGGGTGAAACAATGTTTATATCAGGCAGCAGCTTCTGCCACTGTACCTATTACATGTAGAAGGCTGATCTTTGTTTGGCATCTCACAATTACAATGGTGGATGCTAAGAAAAATAGAAAGGTTAGCAGGGGATTAGTAGCCTGTAGCTCATACAGGCAATGAGGGAAATGTGAGGAGACAGCATCTTGGGGATCTGAATTGAAACCATTGCACGCGTGGAAGCTGTGTAGAATTAGGAAGGCAATGGAGGTAACTGGGTACGATACAAAGGGAGGGAAGGGAGAGAGAAGAGCTAGGGAAGGATGGGGTGAGGTTTTGGAACAGAGGTTGCAGTTCCTTGAAGTGCTGCTCTGTCTTTTAGTCTTTGCGTTTCTTATTTTACTACTTTTATAGATCTTCTGCATTGCTACCTCTTCAAGGCAGTGGAGTGGTAGAGAGAAAGATCCATAGTCAACCAATAACACTGTACCTATGTTTTCCAGTTCTGATATCCGATTGTCACTATCAGTTTTTAACTAAATATTCTCTGTAGTCGACCCTGTTAACTTATTATATGGGAAAATTAAGTTCAGTTTGAGAGCCATACTGGCATATATCATAAATATGTCATTGAATATTTTTTACGCAAAAGACTAGCATGTTTCTTGCCCAGGGTTACTTTCATCCACGGCTTACCTTTATTGCTTCATATCTTCAGGGGATTTCCTTGTTAGAAATGCAAAGCGATTGCTAAGCTCTTTTGATTATGGGTTTATTCCTTGCTTTACTTCTCTTTGTTCTTTTTGGATAAATATCTCAACCTTTTTCCCCAGGCATTTATTCTTTTGTCCTAGTAATTTTTTTTTTATCATATAGGGAGAAGACCTGAAGAAAAAATGGATTAGATTAAGGGTCGCCCAATAAATAGAGTTTGAGGAAAATTGATAAACTAAAGAGAAAACTACGAAAAAGTACTTAGATTTCAGTGGCTTGTCTAAAGAAATAGTTTATAGTAAGATGCAATGGTATTTTTGGTCCATGTTGCTAACCCTACCAAGTGGGAAAATACCAGTTGTTGTTTGACACAAATGTTTCATTTAAGAATGTAGAGAATTTCTTTTCCCGCAGTCATTTTTTCTCATTGATGAAATAGTTGCTTCTGCATCTTTAGTTAGTGGTATACTGTTAAGCCCATGTAATTTGTAAATATATCTTTTTCCAGAGATTGTTCAACATTTTACAATTTTGCATCAATACCACTATGTCATGATATTGTTCTCCCCCATGTACATTTTCTTGTTAGTTGAGTAGTGAGCACTGATAGACAAGATCAGAAAATTATAGGAGATATGAATGGTTGGATATCATTGTGATATTGCCGTGGTTATATAACCTCCAATGAAGGTATTGTTTAATGTTATTTTCTCCATGCTAACTTCGGGTGGATTGTACTGTGCAGTTTTTCAGGAGGTTCCATGCAGCTTATGTAGATGCAGTGTCAAACCCATTTCACGTGCCAGGGAAAAAGATAACCTCCAGAACTTTTGCAGAAAGAGTGAGCACAATTGTTAAGTCATTTGGTTTGAGTTCAGCTGGGTGAACCTAGTCCAATCCTTTGTTGACGTCTGGCACGCGCATCTTTTTTTGTTATTATAATTTTTTGCCACCATAATTTTAATAGTTTCTTAGCCGGCAAAGGTCGAATTTCGTGGTGATAAAATGCTTAGGAACATTTTGAACAGCATTCATGGTTCTATGTATAATATTTAGAATGAGTAATCACATTTGTTATTCTATTTTGCCGGTCTGCAAATTTGAGGTTTGAAAATTTTGTCTGCAAATTTATTCTATTATGCTTTTGCATTTTAATTAGCAGCATTGATTAATCTTTATTTGACCTTGATTAAACTCCCATGTTTGCTCCTCCAGTAATGAAGATCAATCAAATAATAGCAAAATTTACATTAAGGTTGGGATGACACATATAATGGTGCTTGCGATGTTACCTTGTGATTTGGGAGGGGCACATATACCCTTCTTTTCTTAAGTGGCATCAATGAAAAATGACTTGTGTTGATCTAATTGTCACATCGTTTTAAAATTGGTCAAACTCTTAATGCTTGTTTTGTACTCCTAATTTAAATTTTGTTTATATTTTATTGGGTTTTACTAACCATGCCTCCTGAGGACATTGGTTAAGGAAGTTAAACGAGTGTGTTTGATAAAGGAAAGAAATTGAGAGGAAAGAAATAAAGTGGATTCATATTTTCCATAAGAATGTTTGGATGAAAGAAAAATGAGAAGAAAGAAAATGAAAAGATAGTTACTTTGTTTAGTTGAGTAGAAAAGTGAAAGAAAAGAAAAATATAATATCAAATGATAACTTTACCCTTATATTTTAATAAAAGGTTATTTCAATTATAAATATTTATTAAAATAATATAAATAAATATAATAAAATTTGGCCATCTATATTTATATAAAAGTAGTTATGCCTATATTTAATTTCTATTTACTAATTATATCAATTAAAATGAAATAAAAAAAAGGTTAACTATTTTTAATTTTTGTTATACTTTATTACTTTTAATTTAAGAAGTTTAAAACAATATTAACCTATTATATAAAGTAAATATCAATAAAATAAATTATACAAATTTCATATAAAAAATAATTTTACCAATTAAAGAATATTAAAGGCACATATGGGATATGATTTATGTGACTTGGTTCTTAGAAAAAAAATCAGAAGGTAAGGCAAAAGACATTGAAAATGTAAAAAGATTTAAAAGATGTATATAAATAGCAAACCAATTAACAATAAACATAAGCATGATATAGGTTAAGTAGCAACCAACCACAAGTCAACAAAGGAAACAAGACAATGGCAAACATGAAAGTGTGATTTGGAGCAAACTTTTTCTTTCAATTTCCGTCCATGATCGAGGGGAAGCAAATTTTGTGGGCCCCATAGAAATTATTCGTTGATCAGTTCCGACCAAACAAGGAAAATGTACTTTTTTTTCCCTCCACTTTCCATCCTCTCCCTTTTCTTCCTTCCAAATTCCCTTCAAAAAAACTCATCTTTAATGTCCTTAGAAGCATACACATTTTATATTTTTTCATACAAATCTAAATTATTGTCATTAACTATTTGAGTTTTATCCTTCAATCCTATGTTGTTGTTTTTTAGGGACGAAACACCCAACAAACACAGAAATTATCAGTCATGGGACACCTCATACTCGATCACTACTATACTTATCACATATTCACATCAAAGATCAGATTAATGGATTAATGGCCAACTATAAGGTGATAGAAATAGAAGAAACCATCCATGTAGCTATTTGAAGAGACTTTCAAGCTTTGCTTTTCATTTAAAATTCTTTGATAGTGCGTAACAACAATTAAACTCAAAATGTTATATCGTTCATATATTTAAATTATGTAAAAAAAATAGGGTTAATGCCTAACTTCATCTTGGATTTAACATGTGTGCTCAATTTAGTCTCTCGACAAAATAAAAGGATTTGTAAATTCTAAACTTGACATTCAATTGATTAGTTAATCCTTTTGTCCATGAGCTATTTCTTATACTTTACAAAAAATGCTCTAAGTAGTAAAGGTAAAATTTAGGGACTACTTTAAACATGCTTTTGTAAAATTTAGGGCAAAGAGATTATTGGGTCTAACAATTATCAAGTTTAAATATTAACAAGTTCTTTTATTTTGTCTAGGAATTAGATTAGACATGTGTGTAAAGTGGAAAGACAAAGTTAGGGATTAACCTATTATTATGGTACAGGATTCACCAACCCAAAGGAGCATTTGCTGATCATGAAGAGGTTGATTCTGACCCCGAACTTGTTGAAAAGGAGGCAAAAGCTGCTATAGCTACTCACATTACTGGTAATATTTGCATACTTGAAATTTCTTTGATTATTGGAAAAAATAAAAAATATATCTGTGGAATTATTATTTTGATACAATGAAATAGAATCGTTGAAACTGGAAAAGCCTTTGTACTTTGGCATGTTTTGGAATGTTGTTTGTCTGCTGTCAATTGCTGTCACATTAATTTACGAGTGTAATATTGATGAACCTTAAAGGAGGTTAGTGATGAGAATTCAAGCAAGACTAATAATGTTCAAGCTCAATTACAAGGTGTTGATGGACCAATGACTAGAGTTACGGTGAAAAAGCTAAAAGAAGTTTTGCAAGATTTACTCATGGAAGCAAAGGCCAATAGCATTCCGGTTGAACATAAGCTCCCAAAATAGACTACTTTAATTCATATGGAAGGATATCCAAGTCCAACATGAAGAACACAAGAAGAAGTCCAAATTCATCAGTCCAAAGTTTCAAACAAATTGGCATCAGTTTTATTGGTTAATTACTAAAATTATAATAAAAGCCAATTTACCATTTTCAATATGTAAATTTCGTGCATGTATTTTGATCATGAGTTCCTAAGTAGTTATGTTAGATAATTAAGCTTTAATGCTAGTTTCAATGTTAGTTAGGAATTTTATACTTAATGGAAAGCGTAGAAAACTTGCTATCTTGCTGCATAACACTAAGCCTATAAAAAGGAACTCAATGTAAATCTTCATATCAAATTAGGAATGAATTTTGAGATTTCTCCCATTGTGAGGGCTTCCTTTTTATTCTTGGGTAAAGAACTAAATCTGATCCTATCTAGACAACTTATGGCGATCAACCAAGAATTATCACTCACTTCCTCACCCTTTTCTTGAGTGTGGCGTCTACATCATTCTATTTTTGCATACAAAAACTTCAAACCAACACAACCAAACCCTAATCTACAACTAAAAGGTGCAAGGCGATCCAGGTTAAACTTAGATGTTGATCCAAGTTATTCAATTCCAAGCAAGCTAAATCATATCATTTGGTATCAGAGCTTAGTTTCTCTTTGCTATTCAGTTCTGAATTTGTTTGGTCTTTATCATTCAAATTTTTTTTTTCCTTAGCAAGAACCAGTAGAGGAATTTGTCTTTCACAAAGGAAGTACAATCTCTCCTTGCTTGAAGACACAAGTTTTTTGGACTCAAAACTTGCTCTAATTCCCATGGACCCTGGCTAAAAATTGTCTGCTGCAGAAGGTGAGGCTGTCCAAGACTCTTCCCTATATAGGCGCATGATTGGCAGACTCATTTATCTTACCATTTCAAGACCATATATCAAATTTTCTATTTCCAAGCTCAGTTAGTTCATGTATGATCCCAGACAACCTCATGAACAGGCCTTACAGTGAAGTCTTGGCCAGGACAGGGAATATTTTTCTCAGCTAGCTCATCTCTCAATCTCAAAGCATGCATTGATGCTGACTGGGGAGGATGTTTAGATACTCGTCGGTCGATCAACTACCGGTTTCTTACTTTTTCTTGGTGATTCTCTCTTGTCTTGGAAAACTAAGAAACAAGTTGTTGTCAACAAATCTTGACTCAAGAGAGGCTGAATATCGAGCCCTCTCGGCCGTCTCCATTGAGCTCACCTGGCTCACATTTATCTTGCTGATTTTGGAATTAAAATAGCTCCTATATTGGTTTTCTGTGATAACCAATGGGCTATCCACCTAGCTTCCAATCCGACCCTACATGAGTGATCTAATAACATAGAGAGATCAACTTCCATTTTATTCGTGAGAAGATTGGCAATGGTGTCTTGAAGCTAACTCATATAAAAACTCAGCATCAGCTTGCTGATTAACTGACAAAGCCTTTGCCTCGTTGCAATGTTACCTTTAACTGTTAGTTTGAGTTAGTTAATTAAGTTGTTAGCTTTCTAACCGACCTGTAGTTACAGAAGCTTGTGTATAAATAGTTCCATCATCAATGAATCAAGCACTTTTTACCATTCATCACTACCTCTTCTAATAGGGTGTGTTAGTCACGCATCTAGATTTCTAAACGACTGATGCAAAATTCAACGATAAGAGGAACATGATCAAAAAAATACCTCTTCAATCAATCCAAACACAAGATTTCTTATGTCTTTGTAACCATTCTGGATTACTTAGATGTCCCCTTCCCCCACCTAAATGTAAGTCCACCTAAATTTTTAATATTAGCCTACGATGCAAATTTAGCTGAACACCACATTTTTTTTTAGTTAATGACACTTACTGAAAAATAGAATACTTTTATTAACAATGGCAAAATTTTATAGTACTTCATGACACTCTTAACTTGGCCTCTTTACATTTTTATGCCATTTGATATAACTTGTATATCAAAATATGGGTTGAAACAAAAATTTACAAATGTATGAGTTTGGGTTTGAAATCGTCACAGGGAGTGGTGATTTCAGACTTTTTAAAAAAAAATAAAATTCTGGGGTCTGAAATCGCCATAGGGGGTGACGATTTCAGACCCAAAGCCATACATACATAAATATTTTTATTAGACCATAATATGGGATTAAAATTTTTTTTGGACATTTAAATGTAAATATTCCTCTTAACTTAGCAATCTTACAAAGCTTTAAGAGTATTTTGTTAAAAACCATACTTTGTTAAAAGAAAATGAAATATTAATAAAATGTAAAGTATTTAATAACTTTTGACTTAAAAACTATATAGAAATTACTATAAGTAATATTTAATTTTATATTTAAGTAACGTGTGTGCAATGTATGGGAACAAGTAATTTATTATAAACATGAACCATAAAGATAATATTTATCCCATAATAGTATGGGGATTAGGAATCTAATTAGGGTAAAAAAAAATAATTACAGCTTCAATATGAATTGATATTTTATATAATTTGTGAATCTTTAACAAAAGTATAAATCATATTATATTCACATTTTTCCTCTTTATGGTATAACTAATATTTTTATGAGAGAGTTATCAAAATATTGTTGCACATATAACATTTTTATTTTGAGAAAATGCTAGGTATATAACAACATTTAAATAATATTAAGACAATTCTCTCTTAAAAATACGAATCTCTTGCATTTGTAGCTACGGTCACCTGGTTACTCACAACTCTTTTCTATTGTTACCCTCTTGACAAGGAGACACGTGTATCATAAATGATAAGTGAGATAACTGTATGATTTTTTTTTTCCGTAAGAAAGGAAAATGATAACTGTACGATTAGATATTCTCAAAGTAAAAAAAACATTATTCTATTTTATCCCTAATGTAATATTTTAATTCTGAGTCACTATTATTTTTCTACATTATATTTTTAATAAAGTAACTAAAATATCAAATTATAGATAGAATAGAGCCATTTTCCCTTATTGCAAACAGTAATACCTAACAATTTCTCACTTAACACGCAGTAAAAACACCACACATTAACGGACCGAAGTTAGGAACAATATTACTTATATGTTTTTAAAATATATTTAGAATAGTATTAATAATTTTTATTTAAAAAATATACAAAAATAAATAATTAATAGTTGATAATATTTTTTAAACATGTAATAAATGTGTTGCCAGAACATATCATAGATAGATAGATAGTTAATATCAGTTCGTTATTACATGTCTGTTTGAACATATTAGAAAGTATTTTCTTTAATATTCTCTACATTTATTTTTTGTTATCATTTTTTAAATAAAAATTTATTTAAAATTAATTTTCATTTAATTAAATATTAATTTTCATTTAATTAAATTAAAAAATTATTAAATGTATTTTTTTACACTTATATCCTTGTTATATTTCATATTCCTCATAATACTTAATAACTATAACTTACTCATAGTTATATATTTTATATTTTCTTTATCTTAATATTAATTAATTTTTTTTAAATTATGTATTTTTATAAAAAAAATAATAAAAAGTAGATGAAGCGAAAAAAAAGAATTAATCTTCTATAATATGAATCATAGTTTGAATTTCAATCAAAAGAATGGTCACATTTGTGGTGAAACAATGTGAAAAGTAAGTACACAAATT
Organism: Nissolia schottii; assembly: GCA_003254905.1. NCBI lineage: Eukaryota > Viridiplantae > Streptophyta > Magnoliopsida > Fabales > Fabaceae > Nissolia > Nissolia schottii. The sequence continues at coordinate 65,341 of QANU01005364.1, forward strand.
CCACGTGTCATCAATTGAAACCCCATTTCATGAACACACATGACACAAACCTGACAACTTATCATTGCGCAAGTTACTATACTTCTTTTTTTAATTTATACAATAACATTAAATGACACTGAATGTTTAAACATGTATTTATATATATAAATTATATTAAATAGTAAAAATTAATTATCACACTTTTTGTCTCCACACTCACATTTTAAACATGTGAACTCATTCTTTACAATGCATAAATATTTTAAAACATATGTACAAACTTTTGAAATGACGTGCATAAATTTTTTAGCAATAAAAAACAAAACATATGATGAAAAAGTAAAAAAAAAAGACGCAGAAGAAAACTTTTGTATTCACATGCACAAACTTTTGATCAATTAGACATGCATAAAATTTTGAACAAACATACATAAATTTTCTTACACATATGCACAAATATTTGAAAAATAAAATACTACGAATATAATGGAAACAAAAATGAAAAATTTTAGATTCATAAAGAATAAGAAGAAAAAAAAATGATGAAAAATTGAGAAAGAAGAGAGAAAAAAATAAAAAATGAGAAAAAAAAAATCACATATTAAAAAAAAATTGTATCAAAGTTGACGCATTTTAAATTTTATATATATATATATATATATATATATATATATATTATATACCGAGTTACTAGTACAGTTACATGCTTTATTGACTCGACTCGACTCGACTCTCTCTCTAGCATAGTGGTGTGGTGCCCACAGCTTTGCTGTCTTGGAGCTCTCCATTGTTGGGCTTTTATGGGGCTTGTCTCTGCTTTGCTTAGCTGATATATAAATTGAAAAATAAGAAATAAAAAAAAATAAGGGGAAAAAAGGGTGTGTTTCATTCAGTTGGCCTAATCTTCAACCAGAAAATATTTATATAGTGTTCATTTTGTTTTTGTTTAATGTTTTGAAATTCTTCAATTCCATGTACCTTCTCTTCTTTAACAATTTCTCCAAATCATCATCTACAGTTTCTTTAAACAGTGCCATACATAGCACTTAGCCTCCTACATAGAAAGTACGAGGAAAAGAGAAAAAGAAAGCCACTTGTTGTTCTTTTCTATTTCATGTTTTTCTGATATTTGATGATGGATCCACAGATCTAATATATATGCTTTCACACACTCTATAAGACCCTTGTTTCCAGATCATTCTATTTCCAAATCAAGGGGTCTAACTGTTTGAGGGTGAGATCTCTCTGTCTCTCTACTAAAGTTTATTATTATTTTTTTAATATTCTTTTTGAGTTACTATGTTTGTTTTTTTTTGCCATAGGAATTTATATTATGATTACTGAATGAAAAAAAAAGCTAGCTTGTTGTCATTATTATTGGCTTTTTATGTAGAAAATTTAGCATGATTTTCGGGGGTTTCAATTTTTCAATGTGAAAGCTTGCAATTGATTTCCTAAGAGCTGGCCAAAAAGTTGGGTTGACCTTTTCTTTTGATTAAGAAAAGTTGAAATTTATCTCTTTCTATTGAATATTTTTATAACATTAGGGGTTGTACTTGGTCATATTTTTGGTTGTGAATATTGAAAAAAAGCAACAAAAAGATAAGATTTTTCGAATCTTTTGATAGGGGAGAAGTTAAGTTCTGTTTCTAGGTTTTTGTTTGAGGTTGAGCCTTGATTTAATTTTATCCCTAATAGTTGTGCATATTGTTGTGGTTTGTGGTGGATTTTTCATCTTCATCATTGTTGTGGTGTTTGGTGTGTGTGTAAGTGCAGGACTAAAATCTATCAGTGAACTGAAAAATTCTTGGTGGTGGTGTTATTTGGATGGTTGGTAGATGTGGAAATTCCTCAAGGGTGTGGCGGTGAGATGAGGGATGTTATCAGAGTTGATGAAGTTTCTGAGGGCCTGCTTTCGGCCGAGCACGGATCGGTACTATGCACGCAGCAGTTCAGATGTTGGGGGTAAGAAGGATGGCCTGTTGTGGTACAAGGACTCAGGGCAGCACTTGCACGGTGAGTTTTCGATGGCTGTGGTCCAGGCCAACAACTTGCTGGAGGATCAGAGCTATATTGAATCGGGCAGCTTGAGCTCGAGTGAGTCGGGCCCTTACGGCACCTTTGTTGGTGTCTATGATGGGCATGGAGGGCCAGAGACATCGCGATTTATCAACAATCATTTAGTTAACCATCTCAAGAGTAAGTGATATTAACATTTTCCTTATTGGCGTAGATTATACTTGTTACTTTTGTTGTATTTCTATCTGCTTTCGAATTCCAAGCATTTTGCTGAAATTGTAAGTAAATTTTTTGTTTTAGTTTTGAGCGAAAGCATACAGCAAGCTATGATGCAAAGATGGACCCTAGGGAAACCTTGTTGAACTAGAAAAATTAGAGAATAGAAGAATTTGTATCCGGGTTCCCATTGTAATATTAAAATAGATGTGAGAATAAGGAATTCTTTTTCTTTTCTGTTTCTTTTCGTACCCAAATAATTCATTAGAGCATAACTAGTGACTTGTTGAAGTTTCATGTTTCGGTGAAAGACATTGTGGCAGTGGATGGTTTTCATTGAGTCTTTTTTTCTCCTTTCGTTATATCAACTATGCTTATGAGCTAACAAATTAAAAGTGTAAGATATATGTGCAGTTGAAACTATGGAAACTCTGGTTTTCAATACGGCATGTATGCCTTTCATTAATGAATTTTGCCGTGTTTTGAATGGTGGTTCTCTGCATTATTGTTGATTTAACATATTCATGCTCTTCCTCTTTTCAGAGTTTACAGCAGAGCAGCAATCGATGTCAGTGGATGTAATTCGCAAGGCAATCCAAGCAACGGAAGAGGGATTTATGTCACTTGTTGCCAGACAGTGGCCAATGAATCCGCAAATTGCGGCTGTTGGATCATGCTGTCTTGTCGGTGTTATATGTAATGGAACCCTTTATATAGCAAATCTCGGTGATTCCCGGGCTGTTATGGGAAGAGCAGTCAAGGCAACGGGGGAGGTTTTGGCTGTACAATTGTCAGCAGAGCACAATGCAGCAATAGAATCCATAAGACACGAGCTACAATCTACGCACCCAGATGATCCACATATTGTTGTTCTGAAGCATAATGTGTGGCGTGTGAAGGGCCTTATCCAAGTAAGTCAATTATAGCTAATAAAACTAGTTTTCTCGCTGCTACAGGTCAATTATCTACACTAACTGCTACAAGCACTGGTGGATACTCATGAAAATTGACAAACACTTGATTCCTTTACTCATGATAGCATTTTAAATTATATCATGAGTGTTGGAGGTAAAATTTACAGTTTTTAGGATGCAATGTTATGTTCAGTATTGAATGATGAGACAAATGACTTCAAATACTAGAACTAGGCAAGGACAGAAAAGTTATGTCAAATTCACTTGTGTAAGTAGGTCCCTTGTTATTTTTTTCTCAACTTCAGTAGATTTTTTATGCAACTAAATAGTCATAACTTATGACCCCGTAAACTATGGTTTTCATTGAATTGTGAATATGAGAGAATTCCCCCTTAATTTCATTGGTATTACTCAGTTCTACGTCTAATGGGGTTAATACAAGTTACAACTATAGGACTTAGATTCAAATGTCTTATCGACATAGTCTCTGATTTGACATAATGACATCATTTGATTCATATAACTAACCTGACTTAGTAGGGAAAGGTTTGTTGTTGTTGTACTAGTCATGGAGCTATTAGTGCTGCAAGATTCCGAGTCTTGGCTTCTGTAGTTCTGCTCTAGCATCTTCTTTTGTTTATAATTTAATAATAGTTTAATTTAATGAAGTTGAATGTGTATGACATTAAGTAAAAGTTAGTTGCTTCCGGACCCGTTTTCTTATATGAAAGTTGGACCTTGAGATTGTCACATCTTATACTTTTGTTGGTCCGAACTGCTAATCCTTGTACCTATTGAAAAAGCTATTTTAGTTGTCATTTCTTTTGTTTTCAGCATCAGCATGGATCGACTTGAAGCTTTTTCCTCCCTTGTTTAATTTCACTACTTATAAAACATTTTTCATGTTGCAGGTATCTAGATCTATTGGTGATGTATATCTGAAAAAGGCCGAGTTCAATAGAGAGCCTCTATATGCAAGGTTCCGACTTCGTGAACCATTTAGCAAGCCAATATTGAGCTCAGAGCCGTCAGTATTAGTGCACCAGTTGCAGTCACAAGATCAGTTTGTTATATTTGCATCCGATGGGTTATGGGAGCACTTCAGCAATCAAGAAGCAGTTGACATAGTTCAAAATAATCCCCGCTCTGTAAGTTCTACATCTAAATACTATTATACCGTTTCCTCTAAAGATTAAAATGGATAACTACGGCTATTTTAGACCGAAAACCTAAAGAACTTGATGTGGAATTATTTGCAGTTCCTGTTTGTCTTGAGTTCTCTGTGTTCACATGAAATTGTTGTACTGTTGAATGTGATTATAAAAAAAAATTGTAATATCCTATCGCCTACTTTTCTTTTAAATATGGTCATGCTACATTCTGAAACTTATTCTTTATATTCTACCCAAAATGGTGTCGGATAACTTTCATGGACAGTTGTGGAAGTGGAATGTAACTCCTTCCCTTGGCTTGAATAAATCTTGCAAAATAAATAATTTGCTCAACTTTGTGAACTATTTGCTGATATTAAATGTTTTGTGCAAAGTTAGACAATCTTTGATATACGAAGGATGGTTGACTCGGATAATGCAATTGCATATACTTATGCTTTGATTTACTGTGTGCCATCTAAAATATTGTCCAGATTTATGTTTTGACATGGAAACAACTCAAATCCATTTCTATGTTAGACAGCAAGCACCATACTAAGCGGATTTACGGTTTATCTTCTATCCTTTTTTTTTTTTTTTTTNTTTTTTTGCTGTATCATTTTCTTGTGTGAATACCAGGTATCTTTCAAGTAGCAATGAGAGGAGCAGACACTCCAATTCTTTAAAATGTGAACTGTGTAACTTTTTAGAATTCTAATACTCGTTTAGGTTCTTTTCCACAATTCTGAAGAACAGAATAATATATATATTCTGATGATCATCATAAGAGCTGCCTCGGCACCATTTTATCCTGTTCACCATTTTCCCTTTTGTTTTGGTAACTTTTTTCTTAGAAGTTGTATTATTTGAGGGTGTAATGTAAGCCATAATCGGTGTTCCATTTGCATGTACTGTTACCTGTGAAGTTCTTTTTAGCTGTATTATAGATAGTGCTGTGTGTAACGGTGAGGTTGTGACCTTATGATCTAGATATCATGGGTTTAAATCTTGGAAACAGTTTCATCATTTGCATGGATATGATTGTACATTTACTCTTCTTAGATCCCACTAAGTGTTGTATGGTTGTGAGATAAGTGGATGACATATTGAGAATATTTTATTTGTTTTTGTCTTTCATAGTGGTAAGTTCTCTCTAACTTTCTCCTCCCCCATCTCTCAAATAGACAACAAAATCTCATGATTGTGAAATCAATTTTTGATTTATGCATGAATCAACTATCACAAACACATCTCATGTATTAGGATTTAGAACTTCATGATTTTCACTTATTTTTGTGAATGAATATTATTTTTACCATAGGAAGAAGTCACTTTTATGTATGAAGATTAAATAATGCTCTATAGGCTTAAATCAATGGAATAATTCTTGAATAAGTAGAACATAAAAATGATAATTTTTTTTAACCCTCTTTTTTAGTAGTATAATGGTGATGGAGACATTGAACTTCTCTTAATGGATAGAGAAAAGATCACATATTTTCTTTTTATATAGACTTAAAATGGTGCTTCTATTAAATATATCCCACTAGTCAAAACAAATTATTAATGTTCTTCCATAAATTAATGAATAGAGTTACGTAATAATTAAACTATATTTTATATAAAATATAATTACAATTCCTACGGATTAGGGTTTGATGATTCAAAGCACCTGAGAAGATGTGTTAAACAAAAGTTCAAAGCAGCTGAAGTACCAAAATATTCTAGCATGTACACCTAAATCACTGTCATGTCTTAAATGAAACAGTAGTATAGACATGGCTGCTTTGCAATCATTGAGGTACTGGGCCCACATTAGAACTTACTGGGTTTGTTTTGGTGCTGACAGTTAGGCTCAGCATTTGTTACATCACACATATGCAGCCTATCTGTGTAAATATGACATTTGATACCAATTGAATTCAAGAAGTTGACACTCCACCTTCACCGGTCACTTAGAGAAAACAAATGTCACTACTAATGTGATATATGTTAGTTCTGTAATTTTTATGGATAGTGACGAATTGATCATCAATAAAGATTAAAATTGAAAGACAAAATAAAAGTGAGGCATTTATCAACAAAATCATATATTTGTTGATAACCAACCTTATCAGAAGGATTTTTCATTCATTGAGTTTTGACTCCTTATTTTACATACAGTTTTATCGGATCATTACTCGGTCCAATATTATGTTAAATTTTCTTAAGTAAAAAAAATTGTATTAAGCACAAAAATATGTTTTTTTTATCTTTTCATATCATAGGTTCTCTAATAATAGTTGAACACAATTTTTTTAATGAATCTTTGAGAAACTAAAAAAATATATCACTTAAACTATTAGTTTTCAAATATAAAAATATAAGTTTTTCTCATAGAAAAAATATAAAGATTTTTTTAAAATTAAAAAAAGAAAAGAAATTTCCCGAAAATTATAATATTGTAATTATTGCCTGTCTATCTATGACAAAATAATTGTTATTTCCATGATGGTTCCTGAATTTGTTTGGTCCATCAATTAGATCTGTCACCACATCAACGCCCCTTCTTCACAAATCTCTCTCCCTCTTCAGATCAAACACGCACTCTCTGTTGGATCTCACTCCTCATCACTGGTTAGTTGGTTACTCTCTTCATTCCTCTATTAATTCCTTTGTGATTGTTTTTTTTTCATTTTACCACCCCAACCAAACAGACCCTTATCACTTGCAAACTGAAAGAAATCAAGGGGGTCACTGCAAAGTTTTGTTTTTTAAGCTGTTTTGATTGGTTTTTTGCTTTGCCCTTAATTCTTAGTTTGAGTTTTCACTCTTTTTCTATTAACTCTTTGTAAACGGTTATTGTTTAAAGTTCCAAAGATGGTTGTGGCTCAGAACATTCGTGATATGGAGGAGGGGACCTTGGAGATTGGAATGGGTAAGCATGGTGCCCCCTCTACCCTTTAATTGTTGATTTTGTGTTGTGATTGTGAGTATGTGCGACACAGGTTGATGAATCAACAAATCAACATTTTTTTTTGTGCTTGTCATTATGGGAATTTGAAGAAGGAGGAAAAAATGAGACGTTTTTGGAAAGGTTTATTGGTTGAATGAATTTTTGACATTGGTATGTTGGATTGTATGTTTAATGTTCTGCAGAATACAGAACTGTGTCTGGAGTTGCTGGACCATTGGTTATTCTTGATAAAGTTAAGGTAATGACTATGTTCTACTCTCTCCGCTATGCTTGTTGCAAATTTCTGAAGTTTTGAACTCTTCTCAATGAGGATGCCTTCTCAATGGAGTGGCTGAATTTTACTTTGATCAACTGCATCAGGGACCAAAGTTTCAAGAGATTGTTAATATTCGGTTAGGAGACGGATCTACTCGGCGTGGGCAAGTTCTGGAAGTTGATGGCGAGAAAGCAGTTGTTCAGGCAAGTTCACTGCTTACTGCATTACATATGCTATGCACCCGTTATGGACTGTTGTATTCTTTTTGAGAGAATGTAGTTGAATATATCATGACGAGATACTTGTTCCTTAACTTTGGGATAATGATCACTTGATTTACCTTTTTACCTATAACCAAATCATTACAAGATTCCCCCATGTTTCTCAATTTCTACAGTAAATAAGAAAAGGCCTTCATTGTTGCACTTTATTGTTCATGTAATTATATCAACTTTGCTAGCAAATGATTTTTTCACTGTTTAGTTTTATCGTCTGCTGCTGCTATCCGTAACATTGGGATAAAGTTTATTCACTATTTTTTTTCCCCTCTATTGACCAGGTTTTTGAAGGCACATCCGGGATTGACAATAAGTTTACAACTGTGCAATTTACTGGAGAGGTATAATCTCTTTGCTTTCACTATTGTCAGTTTTGTTTCAGAAGTATATGTAAAATAATGTATGCAAATTTATTGTGAATTTTTCGTGAATATATCTGCTGTTTTGTTGACTTGAGGCTGGGCCTTGGCACAACGGTTAGATTGTTGCCTTGTGACCTGAAAGTCACGGTTTCAAATCCTGTGAACAACCTCTCGGAGTAAGGTTGCATGCATTTACCCTCGCCAGACCCCACCAGATTGGGAGTCTCATACACTAGGCCACCCTTTATATCAGTTGTTGTTTTGTTCACAGTTAGTTTGGGAGTTATATTTTGGTTGTAGTTAATATAGGAGTGAGCCAATCAGTGGCTAGTTTTCTAGTATGTTGTCTTCTAAATTATAATAGTGAATAAATAAGAGAAACAATAGTATAAGATAACCATCCCATAAGCATATCTAAAGTATAATAGAAAAAACAAGGCAGGGTGGTTTCCTTAGTATCAATAATGATTACATTGCTTCTCAGTTAACTTGATTAATTGCTAAATTTTATATTCTTTGTTTTTGGAATGGTATCTTGATATATATAGGGGATACTTCAATTGCATGAAATAGTCCTAGAGGTAAACCTGAAAATTGAGAAAACGAACTTCCAGTAAGAAAATAGTATAAGAATTGTGGTTTACCGAAATTGTGCAAATCATAAGGTTCGGCTTCTTATTACCATCTGGAGGTGCAGTTTGTCAAGTTGAATCCTTTCCAATCTGATTAACTTCATACGATTACTTTATCTGTTCATCCACGAGCACTGATTATTGAAATGCTTTTCATTTTGATTCTCTGGCATACTTGAATCAGTTCACCTGTTGACTCCTATCTTCTCTCTTGTATTGTTTATGCTCATAGGTGTTAAAAACTCCTGTCTCGCTGGACATGCTTGGCCGCATATTTAATGGTTCGGGAAAACCAATTGATAATGGTCCACCAATATTGCCTGAGGCTTACTTGGACATATCAGGTATATATATATAATTTCTTATGGGGAGGTCTAAAGCTGTATGTTTAGCCTTGACTGTTTAATATTTTCACAATAATTCAGGAAGTTCCATCAACCCTAGTGAAAGAACCTATCCGGAGGAGATGATACAAACAGGAATATCTACAATTGATGTCATGAATTCTATTGCTAGAGGTCAAAAGATTCCTCTATTCTCCGCTGCTGGTCTCCCCCATAACGAAATTGCTGCGCAGATATGCCGTCAGGCTGGCTTAGTAAAGCGACTAGAGAAGACTGATAATCTTCTTGAGGTATTGCTGATTGAGTATTAAGTTCAATTTACTCTAGTATGTCAAATTCTCCTGAATTATGAGTTTAGGACCATGTTAACGGCGTGTGTTGCATTCTAATGTTCCTTATTTTCTGTATACACTTTCTTGACTAAGGCAATTTGGTAACATGCAAGAACTACCTCAATTTTGAGGACTTGAACAAAATTTGGCTTGTTTGTGCTGGCTGCTTGTTAGTTCTCATTGCATGTGCATAGTGGTTATTTTTCTTAATTGAATTAGTTCTTAAATATGTCAAATTAATTCCTTAATCCTTACTCAATAAAAATTGAGCCCATTCTTTATACCTGTATTTCCCAATGGTTTTGTTGCTTGATTGTCACCCTTAGATGTTTTGGATTTGGTGTCAGGAAACAAGACTTTTGTAGGATATACCGGTCGCTCATATCATCAGTAATTGAGGAATTTATACTGATTGCTCTATTTGATTTTTTTATTTTTTTTTTTCAAGAATTAAACAGTTCTTGCTAGCAATATATGTATTACTACTTGCTTGACTCAAAGTCGTTTTTATTGCCTTCAAATTATAATGCTATTTTTTTGTATTCATTTATTTAAGTTCATTACTTTTTACACCGTGTTAGATGAATAAGGTTTTTTTTCTCTAACAAATCTTATCGATATACAGGATGGTTCAGATGACAATTTTGCCATTGTGTTTGCGGCTATGGGAGTTAACATGGAAACTGCACAGTTTTTTAAACGCGACTTTGAGGAGAATGGCTCAATGGAGAGAGTGACCCTTTTCCTCAATCTGGTAATCTTCAAGATCATTATGCAAGTGTTCTGTTATTCTTTTTTGTTAATTGTTTTTCTGCCTTCCCAATTTCCTTCTCAGTAATTTTGTCTTTGTAGTTTAGACATTATAGAAAAGTATGGTCCGAGTACCAAGGAACTTCCCAATAATGTAATTGTCTTTTTTATTTTTCATTTTTCTTTGGGATGTTACAATTATGTCCCAATCTATACATTCTGAAAAGGTTACTATTCGTTGCTGATAGGTTTAAATCTGAAATTTTGAGATTTATGTAGTGGTAATCTGTCCATGATTAATACAGAAATGCTTAAGCTAAACCACATGCAAAACTTTAGAAAAAGAATGTTTTTTAGGAAGTGTCAATTGACGGATGTGTGACCTTGAAAATTTTTATATAGATCACATTGTAATCTGATAAACATAAGGCTGTCCATTGAGAGTGAAAAATTATTGTTCATTAAGAATGAAATTTGAATTATCAATGATCATATCATCGTTTCATATACGGGGTGATCGTGTTACAAAATTTTTCAAATTTTGATTTCTTAACATGCACAAAAAAGGGAAGGAGTTGACCCCAAAAATATATTTGTTCTCCTTTTGCTGTGATTTATTACAGGCAAATGATCCTACGATTGAGCGTATCATCACTCCTCGCATCGCTCTTACTACTGCTGAATATCTGGCATATGAATGTGGGAAGCATGTTCTTGTGATACTCACAGATATGAGTTCTTATGCAGACGCTCTTCGTGAGGTAATGTGCCTCAAAATGGAATTTTCCAAAATTTGATTGACAGCAGCGAGACTACTGATCTCTTCCGGTTCCTACAGGTATCTGCTGCTCGAGAAGAAGTGCCGGGGCGGCGTGGTTATCCCGGTTACATGTACACAGATCTTGCAACAATATACGAGCGTGCCGGAAGAATCGAGGGCCGGAAAGGCTCTATTACACAAATTCCAATCCTGACCATGCCGAACGATGGTGACGTTTCGTCGTTAGATTTAATCAGCTATCTTGCAATCAGGCACTCCTAATTCTGACTGACTGATCATCGTTCTTGAACTTGTTCTGTGCAGATATTACGCATCCAACTCCTGATCTTACAGGATATATTACCGAGGGGCAGATATACATTGACAGACAGCTGCATAACCGACAGGTTAGGTTATGCTAGAAGCTTTTGGCCGCAGTAAATATTGTAGAGAACACTTGAGTTAGTTGCCGATTTGTGTGCAAGAGAGCTTGGTTCAGAATGCATCGTAGCATGTAATGCATGATATTAATATAAGGAGAGAATTGTTTGATTGTCATTGAATGGTATTGTTCTTCATATGAAGTTATAGATATTTGTCGATTTTTTCCAACTTCTTTTTATCCTTTTGTGGGCTCAACAAATATTTTGAAATGGTTTGGTTTTATGTTTCCATTGACACAGTGAGATTAAGATGGAGTGCCGTGTGACTCGTGTGTCACTTGTAAGATCATAGTAGATTCTTATATTTTCATCCTTGCATTGATGCGTAAAACGATTTTTAGTTAAAATAAAATATTGATTGGTTGTGTGGTTTCAAACATTAGAGCAGAACTAAACATTCATATTCCTTTCGTATTGAGCAGATATATCCACCGATCAATGTCCTTCCATCGCTGTCTCGATTGATGAAGGTAAGGTTGGTTAATCTTGCTTGTTTGATGTCAACATGCCATTAATTTATACAATTTTCAGTTTCTTCGTCGGAAAATGCTAGATAGCCAGTGTCTTCTTTTTCCTATAATTTTTGAATAATTTGGCTCTGACCACTTTATTACATTCAACAATCAGCGTTGAACATTGGCTAAACTTTGTCGAAATTACGTCTTCTTTTAAGCATGTATTATCATTGGTTGCCTCTGCAGAGTGCCATCGGCGAGGGGATGACACGAAGGGATCATTCCGATGTGTCCAACCAGGTCTGATTCTGTGTGTGTTTGTCATATTTCTTTGTTTCTGTTTAGAGAAAAAAGCTAGTTAGTGATGTGTTATTGCTTTTTTGCTTTCAGCTGTATGCAAATTATGCCATTGGAAAAGATGTTCAGGCAATGAAAGCTGTGGTTGGTGAAGAGGCACTTTCATCTGAGGACCTGGTCTGTAAATATTCTTGTCACATGATCGATATTTCTATGTTGACACGGCGACGAGATGGTCCTTGAAGTGGTATCAATAAATTGTTGTTTTATTTTTGTCTATTTTTAAAATTGACAGCTGTATCTGGAATTTTTGGACAAGTTTGAAAGGAAGTTTGTGACGCAAGGAGCTTACGACACCCGCAATATCTTCCAGTCGCTAGATCTCGCATGGACCTTGCTTAGGATTTTCCCCCGCGAGCTTCTTCATCGTATCCCAGCCAAGACTCTTGATCAGTACTACAGCCGAGACGCCGGAAATTAATGATGGATATAGCATATGCTCATGTAATGTAATACCTTGATGACCTTGGAAATTGATTTATTTCTTACCCCCAAAGAGTCCATATGTCTTCTATCCAGCACATATATAATAATAATAATAATATTAAAGGGGTTCAGTGCCATTTTTTCTTTTCTTTTTCTCTGGGGTTGGAATTGGCTGCGTTATGAAGTTTTGGATGGCCTTAATTGCGGTGCATTTAGAATTTTGTTGGGAGTTGCTTCCCATGTATGTTTTCTATGCTCCACTATCTGATTTATCTTGTAATTTGATTATTCAGTATATTTATAATCATCCTAGTTGCGTTAGACCCTTCAATTTGATTGTTAATGAACGGCTTGATTCTCGCAATTCAAGAATGTATCTAGAAGTCGAAAATCCTTTATCCTTTATTTACTAAAAATTCACGTTTTTAAGAGAGATGTTTACCCGCATGTCCTTTTACTTATCGTTTAATTTATATAACATTAAGTTCTAAGAGTCTATTTTCACACTTTTTTTCTTCTCTGTCATGTTTTTATATATAGTTTATTTGATACATGTTATCAACAATTTTTGGTCCTTAATAAATTTTAGATTTTGACTTTTGTTCTTAATAAAAAAAAAATCCTTAATAATTTTTTTGTTTGAATTTTATTTCTGTTGTTCATTAATTGGGTCGTTAACTGTTAGCATGACAATTAACTTAACACATCAACATATTCACGTAGAGGAGTTGTGTTGACATGGATATGTTGTCAAATTGATTTTCACGTAAGTAGAATGAAAGCTAAAATAAAAATTTTATCGATGACAAAATCCTAAAAATATTTATTAAGGACAAAATCAAAATTTTAAAATTTATTTAAGACCAAAAGCAAATTTTAAAATTTATTAAGGACCACAAAATTATTTAACCATTTAATTATAAATTAGATTGTACTTTTAGGTATTTATATACTTATTTATTTTGATAAATAAAAAATATCACTCTTAATGTTTATGTAAACTAGTTTAGTATCCGTGTTATGCACAAATTTTATATTAAATTTGTTGGTCTTATTTTTTATATATAAATTATTTAATTTTATTTTTCTATAATTTTAAATGTTAAAAGTAAGAAAATGTTAATTTTAAATTAGGAAAGATTTAGTGGGTCTAATAGAGTAATTTGAATTAAAAAAGATTTAGTAAAATTTAGTGGAAATAATTTAGGCAAAAAAATTTCTCCAAAATTAGTGGTGAGAAAAAAACTTTGCTCTTTAGTTAATATAAATGACTTTCTACCCTATTCTTATAAAAAATAAACACTTTCACCCACTTAATCAGATGACACTCCACCTAATTTTTTTTAAAATAAGTCAATAATATTTATTTTTTAAACTTTTAAATAAAATAAATTAATGTAATATAAATTTAATGATACTAATAACAATATATTATTTAATTAAATAATCTCAACTCTTTGAGTTTAAAATATATATTTTATGAGATTACTATTATTATTTATTTTTTTATACTATTTGAATTTAATGATAAAAATAAGTTAAGAAAAATTGATAAAAACTTTGACCCTATTTATAATAGTTTTGAGTTAACTTATTTAATAAATAAGTTAATTTTTTTAACATAGTTTTTCAATTAAAATAATTTGAACTTTAAATTATTAGTATATATTTTAAGCTTGAAGATTTAAGATTATTTTGTTAAATAACATATTATTTACTTTAAATGTATATTATACAAGTTTAGTACTTATGATATGATATGCACACAAATTATTTTAGATTTGTTAATTCTATTTATTATATTTTTATATGTTAGATGTGAGAGAATATTAATTTTAAATTAAAAAAATAGTGGGCCAAATAGAAGTTTAGTGAAATTCAAAATTTAAATTAAGAAATATTTGATAAGATTTAGCGAAAATAATTTGAGTAGAAAAATTTTCACAAAACTTGTGGTGGAAGAAAAAATGCAAGCATTTAATTAATATAAATTAATTATTTTATTTAACCAACATTAAAGGCCAAAACTCCTTGTGAGTGTCTATACAATGAGAAACCTGACTTTTCTATGTTAAAGTATTTGGATCCTTATGTTTTCCTACAACTTTACCAAATAACAGAAGTAAGCTTGATCATAGGTCTAGAAAGTGTATATCCTTAGGCCATCAAAATGGCACAAAAGGATACACTCTCTTTGATCTAAAGTCGAGAGATATTTGTTTCAATCAATGCTATATTTTATGAAGAAATGTGCCCTTTTCACAAAGCACAACACAATTTAGATAATGAACTTATATCACACAGAGGTCACTTTGCATAACACTCAATCTGATTACACACCACTGACACCAGTTCAAAATTTGTTACCTCAACAACCATTTGAGCAACAACAAAAACCTGCTAATGTAAGACAATCAACTAGGACTATAAAAATCCCTACATCTTTACAAGACTATCATCATAGCCTTTCATCAATTGCTGCAAGTACAGTGTCTTCAGGTTTAAATTTAGCATCAAATACATCAATAAAATATCCTATTATTACATCTTTTTTGTGCAACATATCCTCTGTTGTGGAACCACATAATTATAAACAGGTTATGAAGGATGAATGTTGGTCGAAAGGTATGAAAGTAGAAATTGAAGCACTTGACAGGAACACATGTAAAGCTATAAGAAGATGAAAAAAATGGAATTAGAAGAAGATGAAATTTTTGTGGATCTTGAAACAAGATCAAATATCACCATGTCCCTAAGGTTTTAATTGCCTGCAATAGTTGCTCATGGATTTCCAACAATCCGCCTCTAAAATTAATCTAAGCACTTCGAAATTTTTCGAGAACAAATTTAAAAAAGCTTTTTTTTTAACATCTCTGAAGGAGAAAATTTGTTTAGTGTTTTGATTTTGGGAAAGACATGGTAAATAAATAAAACTTTCATAAACCAATATGAATGTTAGAACTTACCCTCGAAGGATACATTCAATATTAGTGATGAACTACCACAATCATGTAACCATTCCAACACCTAATTAAAAGAATTAACCTATCTAATGAGAGAGCTTCATGGTTAAGTACAACTCAATGTGATACTCTTCTAATGATCAACATATATATGCCTAGGTTCATAGGTAGGAGTGAGAATGGATCTGATCAGACTTGTATCATAAATTTTTTGCTTGAGTCTAACCTCTTACTTGTTAAAGGTTTTTTTTTTCCAGTTTGGTCTGACCTAGAGTCTTGTAGATCGGTCTCTTTAAATAAATATATTTAAATATCTTTATCAAGGTAGTTAAAACCGATAGCTTGTACATTTTTAGTACTTCAAAACACTTTGAATGTTACTCAAAAACTAATTGAAGTAAAAGCTTACTTTTAATCTTAAAAGTCATATGATTTACGTTTTAAGGCAATAACAACCTTAAAAGCTCATTTTTGATATTAAAAACATAAATTTTATGCATATAACCCATATGAGCTACAAAAACGGGACGTCAATTGCATTTTCTTGGGATTTTTTGATGATGATAATGTGATCCCATTATCTCTAATATATTCTTGAATCTATCCGTTTCTCCATTTTAACATAATTAAAATGAAGTGATTATGAGATTTGTGATTTATGATGATATGGTTGATTTTGAATAATGAATATGATTGATTAGCATGCTAACTATAAAAATGGTTTTTTTTTCACTACTTATGAATTGTATCATGTTATACAATTTGTATAATTTAAGGTCTCAAAAATTATTTAAACTTTTATATATCAACACAAATAAGTCCATGTATTATTTTAAAATCATTTTCTTTACAATAAGTATTTTCTACGTTTTTGCGCTTTGTTTTTACACTTTGCTTTTACAAGGCCTTAACACTTTTGAAAGCCTTGCTCTTTATTATTAATATTATATTATTATAAATATATATTATGATAAATAATTTATCTTTGAATAAATAAATAAATTATAATAATGTATAAATATATTACATTTGTATTAATTGGCATAACAATTTAAGTTAACTTGGTGGTTGATTGGTAGAAAGTGACATGATTTATGTTCGAATCTTACCTCATTAATTTTTAAAATAATTATATATAGATTTAAACATGTCGATCTACTAGGCTAGAGAGGCTTTGCGATTGACTTAGGTCTAGCTCGTTTAACTAAATAGGCTTTTTTATTTAGCCTGAGCTTGAGTCAATTTTTGAATAGATTAGGCCAGACTTTTAGTAGGTCAAGCTGCAGGCTCATGTAAGGCCGCCTAACCTATTCTCACTCCTATTCATAGGCATGAAATGCAAAGGGATACTAATAAGAAATATTTAATTTTCATACATGAAGTCATATATATAACGATCATCAAATATTTAGAGATAGGATAATTAATAAAAAAAATTTTGCACTCAATAAACAATTAAACTATTCTTTTTCTTTCTCTTTTTTTACAAATAAAGAATAAATTATGTTGAGAAAATTGTTTCTTACTTGATAATATTGTAATTGATTTTATTTATCTCTTATCTTTAAGATGTATATCCTTGAGATTATTCTCAAATTTTGTAATACCTAAATTATTGATATGAATAATTTGATAGAATACTAATAAATCTGATAGGATATAAATGAATTCTGTTAGCATATAGAAAATCTATTAAGATTTGAAATAAGGATTATTACTGATTAAGAATTCTTTACTATAAATAAAGTCAAATGACCTAAGTATGTAGAAGAGTGAGAGAACAAGATGTGTTAGAATTATAAGAGCGAGTGTACAAGAAATTTTGGATGTGGGAACCAATCAATATTTTATACTAATTTTATCCTATGGGATGAACGTATTCTTGTGTTTCTTTACTTATTGTCATCTTGTTGTTTTTTTTTCCTCTTTGAATTTTTATGTTTATATATATTTAGTTGATTGAATTTGTACGAGGTTGTTTATGAAATTGAAACCCGATCCACTGCGTGTTCCCCAACAAATTCTTCATATCTATTAGTTAATTTTCTCACTCAATTAATAGAAGAAAAAAAAACTAATGACTTACTCGTCGTAATTGTATCCAACTATGACTATCCATTAGTATTCTGCACTCCCGCCCTCAACTGTACCTATTTTTACAGTGTTTGAATGGTTGTTAGTTATTACTGACCGTTACCAGCTAATTATTATCTTATAGAATGGATGTTAGCAATTCGTTAATAACTAATTATTACCATTAAATAGTTAAACTTTTTACGTGAAGTGGATTCTAGTTACTTTGTTTTTCTCTAACCACATCATCTCAAGTTCATTGGACACTAATTAATTTAAGTTGACCGAGGTCAGATTACTGTACGAAAAATGTTTTCTTGGCGCTATTTTTTTTTTTATTAGCAAAACTTAAATTCAATATCCCTCAGATCCATTTTAACATTCTATTTTTTTTAGAGTTTTAAAATATTTAGTCATTTATAATATTTAAGTGTAATTACTTTTTTTTATTTATACCCCTAATTATAGTGGAATGTTTATTAATATAATAGATATATATAGTAATAATTGTATTAAAAATAAAATTTTAATTTTTTATATAGATATAATTTTGTCAATTTATATTATTTTATGCATTCACCAATATGTTTTTTTTTAACCTTAGTATGGATAATGTTTTAGTTTTAAATTGTTAAAATGAAGTAGAGAAAATATTATTTAAGAGAAATAAACAATTGATGAACTGCTTAAACTAACCGAACCAAACGGTGACAATGAATATATATATCAGTAGTTATTTAGTTATAAATTAGAGCTTTTAATCATGTAGGGGCGGCTCCTCATATAAATTTCAATTTTTTCATTAAAAGTATTTTTTTTTTTTTACTTAGCCTCCCAAAAAAATTGTATACACGTACCCTCAAAAAAATTTCTAAGTCCAATGTCCAATAATTCAATGTGATTAATTACTTCTCTTTTATTTTTTTTTAACTCAAACTTTTATCTTTTATTGGTTTTATCTAAATCAAAATAGAAAGAAATACTCGTTCTTAGTTTTTATTTTACCTGGAGTGTTCACCGTTAATAGTAGTAACTAATCCCCTTGTATTAATTAATCTCATATAAAGTAATGGATTATTGATCATGAATTGTTTCTCCATTTTCATGGGTGAGTTGAGGATCAAACTCCTGACCTCATAGTTAAGGAATAAGGTAAATTATCATCACACTTCATAGTTTAGTTTGACAACACGGTGTAGCTAAGAAAATTAAAGCTTATATTGCATATTTTTCTCGTTTAGGTNTATATATATATATATATTATACCATATACATAAATTTAATTATTTAACATTGATCCCTTAAGGGTTTAGCTCTAGCTCCGACCTGTAATCATGCAATGAATATTTGTCATATCAGCATAAATAAAGCCAAATATGCAAAGAGACAAAAGTTTGAAAACTTTAAAATAACTATTACTAATTATTAAGCGGCAAAGTAAAAATGCAGTAGTCTTCATCAGTCACGTACATTGAACATCTCTTGGTTGGTTCAAGCCTTCAAAGAAAAGTACTTGATGTAACAATTTAGTTTTCTGCCTATGATTCTACATAGTCCAATCATCTCTAAGGCAATATATGTATTGAAGTCAAATTTTATCTTAAGCTAGTATATCGCTCTTATTTAAATTAGGAAATGACAAATCTCAAATTTAAGAACATTATTCGTGGGAATAATGATTCTTGCTGAATTTAGTGAGATGTAATTTTATTGTAAATTATTGTCCATAAATCTATTGAAAAGTCAAGTCATTTTATATTAAGAAATTATTTTATATTTAAATAATGTAACACAATTTATTTTTACTATATAAGTACGTGTGTATATATATATTAAAAATAAATCAAGTGAGAGGAATTAAGTAGTTTATTGTGAGAGTGAGAGACTCAAATCCAAACTTTAAAATATTATATGTTTGACCAAGATTAAAGTATAAAGTCACATGATTGTATTATACATTGCAGAATCTCACAAATGGGGGAGTGGGTGGAGGGGGTGTTGGGAGTGGCGATTGGAGTGGCGGCGAAGCTTGTTTGTATGGGAGGAACATATGTTAGTCGATCTTCTTTTTTATATTAACTAGCATAGTATCATAGAAGGTGTGAGTGATGAGTGCATTTGGATTCATAACCTTTTTGGTTTGTTTTCTGTGTCTTCTTTGTCAATTCGGGTCTTCAAGTCATTAGTGGGTGGATCGATTGAGTGGCAAACTAGCACTAAGGCATGGAAAGGCTTAGCTCCTCCTAAATCAGAGTTGCTAATGTGGTTTTGTAACGACACTTAGAAGAGAAGCGAAAAAAAAGGGCATGTCTCGCGTGAGACGTGGCTCTCATCTCGCGCGAGACACAAGGCAGGAAAGCCAACGCGCTGCAATAGCGCAGGGAGTGCTGCAACACGTCAAGAAACCAGCCCCACATTGTTTACAATTATAGAAGGGGGTCTCCTCTCCCCTATATACAGAAGATTCATGTAAGTGTTTAAATTCGCTAATTCACTCCAGAGCTTTAGAGGTCACATTTTTGTAAGACTTTTTGCTCCAGTTATCTTTTATTTCTTTTCTACCTCT
This sequence comes from Nissolia schottii, assembly GCA_003254905.1. NCBI lineage: Eukaryota > Viridiplantae > Streptophyta > Magnoliopsida > Fabales > Fabaceae > Nissolia > Nissolia schottii. The sequence goes on from QANU01005364.1 coordinate 85,576, forward strand.
CGTCTTTCGTTCATGGGGAAGCAGTGCCTCCACGTAGGGTGTCAGGAGCTCCTAACTTAGTGCTCCTTAGCAGTTAATCATGTCAAGGTGAATGACTTTTTTCACGATCTATTTTAGACCATGTATTTATGTGTAAAATTGTTTATTTATTTATTTATTTTAGCATTATTTTATTTATGCATGTTTTATAGAAATTCTAGGAGGTGGAATTTATTATTTTATTTATGTATTTATGAAATTAGTTATTCTTTTATTTAATTAGTTATTTTCTCATGATTATTTATAAACTCTTTATTTATGAAGTAGATATTTACGAAGCTATTTTAGAAAATTATGAAACTATTTTAGAACCACATGAGTCCACGTATTTTATTGCATTAAATATATTCATGTTGTTTGTGTTTGATTAGTATTAAGCGATATAGATATTCATATTGTTTAATTAAACCCTTAATAAAAGATCATGGTTAATGAATGATTCTGGTGGGAGAAGACATATGTTAAGGAAAGGTTCTGGCTAAGGACAAGACTTGATACTTAAGATATCTATTGTGATGCACCTCTCTTACTTGGGAACTTCCCTAAGCATGAGATCTTAGTCTACCTTTATTTTTTCAGAATAAAACACTTAATAAATATTAAGTCATGTTATGCTATCAGTATAAGGATCATATTTTCATGTTGGATCATATTTTCATGTTATGTTATGTATTTTAAAATTGTTTTCATGGGAGTGTATATATAAGATAGAATTGTAAGTCAGCGATAGCCTACATTGACCCTGGTATACCTTGTACCTGGTATATCATGTAGATTAAGGATAAGACCGTAAAATCCGGACATTTTAGGAACAACTAAATCGTAATGCTCGGAATGTCTATCTAGATAACTCTCTACTTATGTTCTTAAATATTTTTAAGATGATGATGATCTCATCATCATCATTAACATTTTTTAATACAATATTTATAAAGACATTAATTTATCACAAATTAAATGATTTTTAAATCTGTAAACCTATACAAATTGACTCTAGTTAATCATTTGACGAGTTAAAAGTTTGTCAAAATTATATGGAACATGAATTTGTGACAAATTTTGATGATTTTAGTTTAAAAAATTATAAAAAATAAAAATTTTAATGGAAGAGAGTAAATACCCTAAAAGGTACTGATGCCTCCTTAATATAATGTTTGAACTAATTATGTGTCTTGTGTCTACGGTGACATTAACATTTTAAATTTAAAAAAAATAAATTAATTGTGCATATTAAAATCCTCATAAAAATCAAAGTTATCACTTGGTCACAAAAACTTTAATATTATATCAAGAATCTTCTTAAAAAAAAACTTAAATTATTAAGTAAAGATAATTAAATAATTTTATATTTTAATAGCGCACTGGTGCATTTAAATTTGACAAGATGCATATATTAAAAAATTCGTATAACGTATTGGCCCTTTGATTTTTATATATATGTTTTTGCCGTGAGTGATGACAAAACAACAAAGCCTCAATGGAGCTTAGCAGCCCATATGTCAACTTGGATTAAGATATTCTATTGTTTATTTTGAAGATGACAATATATATCATGTCATGAATGAGATAAATACAAATACTTTTAAAAAAAAATGGATGCAATGTCTAGAACACAAATTAAGTATTTATGTATGACTCTTCTAACATGATATGGTTATATTTGAAATTAATATGAAAGATTCCTAATTCATTTCAACCCTAACAATGTAAAAAGAGATTCAATTACTTAGAATCAAAGATCTCTTGAAATAAGTCATGAGACCCTCTATAAACTGATCCATATGTTCTAACAGTAGGGTGTGTTTCATATAGGGAAAAAATGAGGAAAAGTTTTCATGGATTTAGTTATATATATGCATAAAATTATACATGAACTTAATTTATGAAGAGTTTTTGTCATTTTTACTCTTAGACCAAATACTCCATGGTATATTTTTAAACATGTCTATAAATACTATTTTAAATGAAGTAAAAAATTAGATATAAATAATATTTTAAAATCTTAAAAATATTAATTAATTCTTATTTCGTTTAATAATGAGAGGGATATTAATAAAATATTAATCAGAGAGATATATCATTTCTCTTTAAGAATTCATGCCTCTTGGGTCAACAAGAGCCTCTCATACAAGTATGTCTTTGTTTATTGAATTCCATAAGAAATTAAGAAAAGGAAAACCACTATTAGGTTTTTTAAAAGCAAATTGTTCAACATGTGCCCGAATTACTTATTAGCTAAGTGTTTATATATTTTAAGGTTTTCTCTTTGTCGAAAGGTAACCTAGGTTTCCTAAATAATCATCTAACCTGCCTCTCTCTCTCTCTCTCTTTCCCTCTCCCACAAGGTCCAAGGACATAGACACAACATTTTAACTTCACCCCATGAATATTTTATTAAAAGTTGATAAATGTGATTTGCAAAGAAATTATTAAACAACTTACATAGTTTAATCCCACGATTGATTATTTTATTATACCGTATACTTTTTTTTTCCTATAGTTGTGACAATAGCTCCAGGTTCCACACGCTTTTAATTTCTTTCTCTCTCTCTGTCTTTCTTTCCCTTCCAACCTCACCTCATTCCATTTTCTCTGCAGTACTCAACCGATCCCTTTGTTTTTCTATTCGCACTGAGGTTTGAATCATTGGACACTCCTAATTATACTTGTCTTCTTTTATTTATTTTTAATATATAAGAACCACCCCTTCCCATAAATTTATAATTCACTGTTCTTCTTATAATAAATTTGCCCTCTCTTATTTTAATTACTACTATATAGTTTTTGCTTATTTAATTATTGTTTGCTGTTCCCCTTTTGTGTTTGTTGTTTTTGTTTACACTTTCTTTTAGAGCTTTTGTGTGTATGTATGGCCGGCATAGACTTGGGTTCAGCATCACACTTTGTTCATCACCTTCAACGCCCTGACCTTGAAGATGATGATAATAACCAAGACCAAGACAACAACATCCATGAGGGTCTTGACCTAGTTTCTCCGAATCAGGGTCCCGGCGATGTTGTGGGTCGCCGGCCGAGGGGAAGGCCGCCGGGTTCCAAGAACAAGCCGAAGCCGCCGGTGATCATCACAAGGGAGAGTGCAAACACCCTTAGGGCTCACATCCTTGAGGTCAGCAGTGGTTGTGATGTGTTTGATTCTGTGGCTACCTACGCAAGGAAGCGTCAAAGAGGGATCTGTGTTCTTAGCGGTAGTGGGACCGTCACAAATGTCACGCTCCGGCAGCCTGCGGGTGCGGGAGCAGTTGTGACGCTCCATGGAAGGTTTGAGATATTGTCCCTTTCAGGATCCTTCTTGCCACCCCCAGCTCCACCGGGGGCTACCAGTTTGACCGTGTTCCTCGGTGGGGGTCAAGGTCAAGTTGTGGGAGGGAATGTTGTTGGGCCTTTGCTGGCTTCTGGGCCCGTTATTGTCATTGCTTCGTCTTTCACTAATGTTGCATATGAGAGGTTGCCCTTGGATGAGGATGATAATCTTCAGATGCAACAAGGGCAATCCTCTGGCGGCGGCGGTGCCGGTGGCGGTGGCAACGGTGCCAATAACTCTTTTCCTGACCCTTCTACTTCAGGGTTACCATTCTTCAATTTACCCCTAAACATGCCTCAGTTGCCTGTTGATGGTTGGGCTGGGAACTCTGGTGGAAGACCATCTTTCTGAGTGAAGAGGAGCTTCTAATTGATTTTGGGAAAAAAAAAGGTTAGAAGTTGAACCTCAAAGTATCATAATATATTGGTTTTAATTGTTTTAATTTCTTCGTGTTCTTAATTTCCTTTTGGAGTTGGTTTGTGAACAAGAAATGATTTTCTATGTCCAAAGTCTCATTTTCTTTGGCTAGGGATTAATGTTTGTGTAAGGACTCAGTTAATTTCTAGGGAACAATTAATGTAAAACTTTCTCTTTGGTTTGTTGGAGTTGTTAGAGTACTAGAATGTTGTGCATTAACCTTGAGTGGAATAAATCTTAGCTAGCTTCATTAACTCCGAATCTTTTCGGATTACATATGTTTTTGGGGTCTTGATGATGTTTAATTATTTCTTCTCCATTATAATTTCCTTAGTTTAATTTCCATATGATTTAGTCTTATATTTGGTTGGAACAAATGACAACGGATAATCTTACTCTACCATGTGAAAGACAAGCAAAAACACAATATTGAGTTAAATTGTATCCATATCCAATTTGCTCAACGAATAATCAAGACAAATTGATCACACCTTGTCTTGTTTTGTTGGTATTCTATATAGAGAATAATTAATTAAAAAAGAATCCTATACATTATTGCTTTTGACCAAGTGAAGTTGAGCATCTCTCTCATATAATTAACTCCACCATAAACAAGTGGGTGGACTAATTATATTCCTTGATTTCTGATTCCATGATTAGTTCAATAGAGCTGTTGAAGAAGCCATCTAATAAACTTAGTTAAAACTTATACTATAATTAAGTACTAAGTTTTGTTCATATAAATCAATATATGCCAATACATCATACATCTAACTTGACCTCCTCTAAACTAGTGGTTTCTAATTATGTGCTATAATCGTTTTTTAGGGGTTTTCCATAGCCTTTTGGATTAACAATGCAATGTTTATAAAACAAAACCTTGTTAGAAGTTCAATAGATTCTTCAATATGTATGAATGTGTATTTAAATGATTTTTAAAGCGACAAAATCTGTGCAAACACTTACTTTACGAAACTAGGAATATTTTGTAGTGTGTCACATACATTAGATAAGCTAACTTTGATTGCTAGATTGAGTGGAGAAATCAAATCCATTCGTTAATTTCTACACGTAAAACACAAATTCCTATATATATATATATATATAGGATTCAACATATTCCAGACTCCTCATACCTACCAAAGGCATGCATATATTTATGCATAATAGCATGCATGTGTCTTAAAAGCATAACATGCATGTTGTAGGCTTTGAAATACTACTTGCTCCCAACTAACTTTTCTTTTTGTTTTTCTCCATGCTGTATAGTATATGCTTGGAAAATGTATTATTCTCAAGCATACTGATGCAATTTACAAAAAAATTATTAGTTTTTTAGGAATTAAAATTTTGGCAAAATTCGTTCTTTGATTAAAAGTTTGCATTTTATATAGATCATATCTATAAAATTTAAATCATATAATCAAAAAAAGTATTTAATCATCAACTTGGTAATTAAGTACCTTTTGAATTCATGAAAATAAGAATAATTCAGTGACATTCTTATTGATGTTTTTTTTTAAGGAAAAAAACAATTTATCCCAAATGATAAATATGATAGATAATTATAATTTAGCGATTAGATTAATCTAAAATTAACACAATCTATGGAAAATTACTGATCAAGTTGTATAAGTGTGTCAAGTCTTACATCAATGTCATTTTTTCTATATGAAAAGCTGCAGAAAACCGGGATTAAATCAGACTGTATAAAGTTTGTTATCAAAGAAGACCAAATTATTATATCAGAGGTATAAGAGAGTGATAAAATTTACCAACGGGTTGGTCCAAGTGGTAAGCGGTTTGGTATCGCTTAAACAAGGTCCCGAGTCACTCACCCATAGTCAGGTGAGCGACCCGGATCGACCCAGATTAGTCAAGGCTAAGTCTTGGATATCGGGCAGACAACCTAAAAAAAAAAAGAGTGACAAAATTTAAAAAAATTAAAAAAA
>QANU01005364.1:91744-141834 GCA_003254905.1 Nissolia schottii
ATATATATATATATATATATATATATAAAATCCCCTATATAGATGATTTCTGGAATCAGCCAGCAGATTCACATTTTTATTCCGCGTATAGGAGTTGAGAGCTTTTGTTTGAGTGCTCTTGATGTTTGAGAGCAACTCAGATTTGTATGGTCCGTAACGGAGTTTGCAGGATTGGATATTTGTGGGCTGGTTCATTAACAAACTTAGGATAGATTTTGAAACTATCTTAAGAATTGAATTGACCTAATTTAATTCTAAAAATTAGCTAAAGAAGTGAAGATTGTTTTGATATTGTACCAGAGAGGTACGCTTCGGATCCTGGAGCTCCGCGGATGATGGCTGGACTGGGCGGGTACTTACAAGGACTCCGATGGTTAAGTTAGTAGAGGTTCGAGATGTTGGTCAAAAGTAGTGATTTAGAGTTCGAGAGTTTACCTGATGGGTTGGCCCTATTTATATACCTGGATGGCATCTGCGATTTCCACAACCCCGCGGATATTCTTCCTACTTTGCCTCCGGGGATCGTGGAGTGATGACAGCTGATTGATTTGGAGTCGGTTCGGGTCGCGCTGGCTCTGTCGGGTCATTACGCGGGTTTGGGCCGTCATCATCCACTTGGGCTGCGCTCGTGGGCTGGCCGTGAATATTCCGCAGAATGGGCCTAGGAGGCCCAGTCTGTAACAGATATTATAAAAGTTTTTTTCTATGGTTTTAATACAACGACTTTTAAGCCCGAAAGGGCAAGCAAATGAATCGCACTGACCACTATCGAGACTCAAGGCTACTTGACTTATAAGGGATGAGTCTCATTAAAAATCTCTCTTAAAAAAATTTAATGGGACAAACCTTAAACTCGATATTATAAAGGATATATTAGTTTTATCTTTAAGTAATGTGAGGTTCTAACACATTGCACTATGATTGTTCAATCGGGTGATTAACTCAAAATTGAGTTTAATGAAGAAAATAAAAAATATAGACATATTAACAAATATCGATTGTACTCAACAATCCAAATTAAGTTGTATTAATTAAACTATGCAGGTGGATTTCACCAGTTTGACTTTCATCCCCTCGATTGGACTTGGTCAAAGACATATATATTAAATATTAGTATAACGTTAAATCGTTTGCATTATGCATATGTAATTCACAAAGAAGATGTCAACTACCTTAGTAATATATATATATATTGGGAATTAATTAATTTACCCCTGTCGATCTCTCTCTATAATTGATTTATTTGTTTATGTAATGTTTTATTTCAATTTATTCTATTGTTTTTTGTTATATAGGAAGTGCAAGACTGGTGGAGAATCCAACCTCCACACACTAGCTCGATTGACAAATTGCCTTAGTCTAAGCTCAGGTGACGCTAAGTTTCAGTGACTTAACTATTAAACAAAAAATTCAAAGACTTTCATATTTCAGAGTTAAAAATTTCTTCCTTTATATATGGAACATCTCAACCTTCGCTTTTGATAAAATAAAAAGCAAGAGGTTTTTTCTGTAAACCCTTAATTCTTTGGATGGACGCAGTAGGTATTGTTTTTCTCCCTTAAAAATCAATAGTTTCTTTTACTAGGTTCTCTCTGAAATTTTAATGAGGTCTTTTCCTATCATGTCATGCTATTATATGATGACTTGAAGATCACTGTAATAATAATTTTTGTCATCTTTTTTGTGTGTAATAAAATTTGCCATAAACTTATCAAAAAAGGCAAAAACAAGAGATATCTCCTTTGAGTAAGAATTTTTATAATTATACCTCCCACTACAAGAAAAACAACCATTTCCCACGAATATAGAAGTATATAAGAAATTTTCCTTTATTTCTAAGAGTGAGCCATTAAGGTTGTTTTACCATTAATTACTTTAGTAAACCCTTAATTCCCTTTCCTACACTAGGTTTGAAAAGTCATTACTATGCACAATTGGAACATTATTGCTAAAAAGCTCTGGAGCATAGAAATAGTAAATAGTAATTAGTTTTGAAGAGATATAAACAACATTACTCATTAGTAAATAATAGGGAAACTTACCATGATAGAAAACTGAAGATTTCATTAACTTGAGCTTGGCATCAAAAGCTCTAGTATATATACAACAGCGATGGCTTGCGTCGCAAGCAATTCCATATGTTGTGCACATGCTAAATATAATAACAAACTAACTGCCACTAATAGACTTTAACTAACTTAACAAACTAACAAAACTACTGTTAAGTTCCCCGATTATCCCCCCTCAAACGTGGCATGGTGCTTAGTGAAGATATTCAACATGCCAAGTTTGGAATGGAGCGAATGGAATGCAGCAGGAGGCACAAGCTTTGTCATAATGTCTGCTAGCTACAACTTGGATGCGATTGGAAGCAAACGAATGAGACCATTTTGAACTTTCTCATGAACCAAGTGACAATCAAGTTCAATATGCTTAGTACGCTCATGAAATGTAGGATTGTGAGCGATTTGTATGGCGGCTTGATTATCACAAAAAATCACTGCAGAATGGCTTGGTGTGATACTGAAATCCTGCAGCCAGTATGAGAGCCATTGGAGCTCACAAGAGACAGCGGAGAGGGCTCGATACTCAGCTTCATAGGATGATCTAGAAACGATGGATTGCTTCTTAGACTTCCAACTTAACAGAGAATCACCAAAGAACACACAAAATCCACTTGTGGAATGGCGAGTATCGGGGCATCCAGCCCAATCAGCATCGCAAAAGGCCTTCAGTTGCAGAGAAGAGTTGGATGGGAAAAACAATCCCATACCTGGGCTGGATTTAATGAATCGAAGTACCATGGTTACTGCAGCCTGATGAGTATCAGTGGGATCAGACATGAATCGGGCAAGATTGTTGACAGTAAATGCCAGGTCTGGTCTTGTAGTAGTGAGGTAGATTAGCCGACCAACAAGTCTTCGATATGCAGCAGGGTTTGCAAGTGTTGTGCCCATGTTTTTGGATAGTCGTTGAGAAGCAACCATGGGAGTGTTAAGAGCTTTAGATCCCAACATTCCTGCATCTAAAAGTATCTCCAAGGCATATTTTCTTTGTGACACTGAAATGTCCTTTGCTGATTGAGCTACCTCAAGACCAAGAAAAAATTCCAGGTCCCCTAAGTCTTTGATGCGAAATTTGTTGTCCAAGAATTGTTTGATGGACTGAATTGCAGACAGAGAATCACCTGTGAGGATAATATCATCAACATAGACCAAGAGGGTTGTGAATGAAGTGGCTATGATTTTGATAAATAAGGAATAATCTAACTGAGATTGAGTGAAACCAAGGGACAAAAGAACACTAGAAATCTTGGAGAACCATTGCCTGCTGGCCTGTTTCAGACCATACAATGACTTCAGCAACAAGCAAGCTTGGTTTGACTTTGAGCATTTAAATCCCTGTAGGATCTTCATGTATACCTCTTCATGCAAATCACTATGGAGGAATGCATTATTGACATCTAGCTTTTGCAAATGCCATCCCTTAATGGCAGCCAAAGCCAATAACAGCCTTACAGTGGTCATCATAGCAACTGGATTGAATGTGTCCATGTAATCAATCCCATGTGTTTGAGTATAACCTTTTGCAACTAGCCGTGCCTTGTACCTCTCTATAGACCTATCAGCCTTAAGTTTGATCTTGTAAACCATTGGAGTTTACTATTCAGGTAAGTCAACTAGTTTCCATGTGGAATTCTGTTCTAGAGCTGTAATCTCAGCATCCATAGCATCTCTCCAGCACTGTTCTTTGATAGCATCATTGTACTTTGTTGGCTCAACCTATGTACTTATGGCAAGAGCATATGACTTGTGGCCAATGGACAGATTTTAACTAACTTAACAAACTAACAAAACTACTGTTAAGTTCCCCTGTTAGTAAATAACCTAAAAGTACCTTGCCTTTCAGTTTTGATTGGTTGTTTCTGTAAGACATTTGAAGACATAGCCTATAGATATCTCATTGGCTGTGATCCACTTGTCTTCAGTGGACAAAGTCTTCTCCTCCATACCCTAAACTACGTACGTTGTTATCATGAAGAGGAGAGAGACCTAACAATGTGTTTATAATCATGTAATCCTAGTGAGTCTTCTCATCACAAACCACCAAAGACGAAGCCTATAGTGTATCACCCTCACCCGCACTAACTATAAATATCCACCTTACAACACTTAGATCACTAAATTATTGGGTTTAACGCATCCTTTTCTAGATCATGTAATTAACTCATTTTTCATAACAACCAAAGGGCCACAATTTGCTGTAGCCCAATATGATAATTCCAAGCGTTTTCCTTTTGGTTGTATCATCGCCACACTTTCCTTCCTCTCTGCCCTTCTCATTTTTTAATATTTTTCTTCATTTTGTAAATAATTAACCTCCAGAATTTTTATCCATGATATTCTTTAGTAAACAATGAGAGCGATTTTTCTAGTTAATTTAATAGAATCATCGATTATTACATGAACCTTTTCATGTTTGCTTCAATAAAATTAGCTTGTTTTAGATAGAAAGATTCAAATATTTATGTCAATTTGATACTGGTCAAAGTTATTGTTTCCTTTTAGTATAACCTATTTTGGAGGTAACTGTTACCTCCTAAAATAGGAATTAGGCTTTGTCTAGTAGTTATATGAGATAGAATTAATTATTCTAATTAAAAATTAGTTATAAAAAATAAGATTAAATTAGAGCTAATTAGTTAGTTATTTAAAATTATAAATAGGAGATTATTTTAATTGTAAATCATTAGAGAAAGGAATAATCAAAAAGTGTTTAACACTTGGCCAATTTTGAGACTTGACTTGAGTAAGTCTTGAAAAATTTAAAAATTAGACTCGAATATAGTTCTACTAATCACCCAACAGCCAAGTCACCCTAACATTTTTTTGCAATGTTTGTCAACCTTCCATAAGTCGTAACTCAAGTCACATCTCCTCTGATTTGTTACAAGTCCCACATTGGGGAGGTTACCTTAAGAGGGAAGCATTACTTGGACTCGCCCACCGCAATAGATAATTTTTGGGGTGTAATTCTCCCAAAGTTTTTATGCTTGTTGCAAATACCCTTCTGCTGGTCAGAATCCTCAACGAGTCTCCAATGTGTGTGACAAAATGTGGTGGGGTTTCAAAAGGCACAAATAAAGTAGCACATGAACCAAATACTCAAGCAAAATGCAACAAACAAATGGCATAAGAAATCTAACATGGTTCGGCTTAAAGCTTACGTCCACGAGCAAAGGTAACGAACAAATTCCATTAAGAAACAGAATGGAAATACGAAAGGAGGTCACACTCCAACTAAAATCCAAATCTCAAATACACCCAAAATACCTCACAGTATTTTCTCAATGGTCTAGACACTCAACAAAAATAAAGTGTACAAAGGAAGCTAAAACAAACTCTATGATGCAACCTAAGTTAACCTGGTTCCTAATTTTGCTGAGTGCCTGAATGGATTCTTGAAGCCCGAAGGCTTGAATCTGAAGTTCTGCTCCAATGCTCTTTATATAGAGCTCCAAATGCAAAACTATCAAGTAAAACACTAAATGCTTCAACCAAACTTGCAAGCAAATGTTGAAAAACATTTTACCATGTTTTTCACCCACACAAAGCACTGTAGCAATTAAAGGCTTGTGGTTATTCGTCCATCCAAACCACTGTTCCTTTGCATGCTTTATGAAAAGCAAGTCACAATTTTCACAATATGGACGGCTGCACCCGGAGGCACTTGCATAAGAACCTTCCGAGAATCATACTTTGAAAGCTAGATGTTAGAGCGGAAGAGTTTAAATCCTTATAAAACCTCTACTTTAGTATTTGGTGACACTTTTAAAGCTCGTTTAGCCACACTTTCAAATACATTTAGCTATATTTATATGTAGTCACTCTTCTCAAATACGGTTAATCATATTTTCAAAATATGATCATAACTTGAGAAGGAGTGTGATAATATTGTTATTAAGTCGGTTCAGTTACTCAAGAAGGGGGTGAATTAAGTACGTCTAAAAAATTCATTTAAAAACTTTTGTAAAAATAATGCACACAATTTTTCACAAAGATATAGCAACAACGCTTACAGGTAATAAAAATAATTAATTTAATTTAAATGTAAACAACAGAAGACGCACAAAAAATGTTGTGTTTTAATTAAATAACACAAAAATGACAATATAGAAATTTCAAATCAAATTACTCTATGTCAACAATTGAATATATACCAATGTATATAAACATAAAATTGTTAACGTTATTATAGCAAGAATAATTAACCCAAAAACCTTTCTAAATAAAAAATAAAAACCAAATAAAAATATATGGATTGAACGCTTGGATGGTAAAAGAGTAGAGAAGAAAAAATGTGACACACAAAATTTAGACTGGTTCAATCCAACAACCGATCTACGTTCAATACTGTTTAGGAATATTTACAAATCTCGCAAAGTTCCTTACACTCTCACGATTTCTCTAACCTAGTGTTTGTACACTCCTCAAGGATTCCTCACCCTAAGATGATTTCTAGAGCACACTCTCTAGAAAAGTGATAGGTTCACAACCTTTCTCCTATAAGAGGTAATAAGATATGTGAAATACACCAAGAAACCATTCTCAAATTAATGAAAGTTCTCGAGTGTTTTCTCAAATTTCTCAAATTTTGACAGAGTTTCGAAAAGCCTATTGCTTGTGTGTGTGAAATTCGTGCATATGAGGTCCCTTTTATAGCCAAGAATGTTGATTCTCAAAGAGGGAGGTAAATCATTAAAAAACAATCAGAATTTGTAAATTTCAATCACAACTCATTAAAATGAATCAATTCAATTCAATTTGTATTTGATATTATAATTCCACGTTGCTAAAAATCAATTCATCAATTCTTGTGAATCGATTCATTGAAAACGAATTTATGAAAACCTTTAATTTCAATCTATATGAATCAATTCCTATACTAATTATATGAATTGATTCATCCATCTTTAGAAAAAGGTTTGAAAAACTTTTTAAGCACAATAAATGTGTGTGCGTGCATGGGTGCATGTGTGTGCGCGCGCACGTGCAACATTTTCTAAAGGGATTTTTAAAAAGGTATTTTCTTAAAAAATCATATTTTAAAAAAATCACGCACATGCAAATGTTTACAAGATCACTTAAGAAACTTTTCTAAAGACAAGTTTTTAATAATTATATTAATTTAATGACCTATTACCATTAAAAAGATCAACTTGAATAAACTTAAAATAATCATCTTTATCTCCAAACCCCTTCCGCACTTGCTGTATGTTATCATCAAAACCATGAGTTTGATGCTTTAGTCCACGGGTTTCAAGCATTAGCCACAAGTGCTTATTGAGTTGGAACCTTTGAAACCATGCCCGAACACTAAATTGGAATCATCATCCAATAATCGCTATTTAGCATCTCCCAATCTTGCGATGCTAAGCCTACTTACAATCACAAATTGAAGTCCTTAAGTCAGAAGTATACAAATTCGATCTAACTAAGTTCATCAATTAATGATCACATGTCTTAGCTTTTATTTGTAAGTTGTCACGTCACTAATTTATAGTGCACAAATTCTCCATAACCCACATTTTTCGATTAAAAAAGAGGAATCCAGAGGGTGGCTAGCTACTCCTTTTCTGTATAACAATGGAGGTGAACTTCAATCCATTATTTGAAGACTTAATGATACTAAATATGTCAAACTTCGATTTGTGAAACCGTTTCGGTTGTTCTGGAAAATGGTTTCTTGATATTTTAATATATTATTAGTTCTCAATTTTAATTCAAGTTTTCTGAAAAATAGAGCAAAGTTGAAGCAGTAAAAATAATAAAAAGGAACAGAAAAACCAATGCTTTTCTAAAATTAATAAGTTATGTTAATGACAATAAGTTAATTATACGGTTAGGAGAAACAAAATCAACAAAACTATAATAAAAGTTAGATGTACAAATTTCAAAAAAAAAATTGAGCTTAGTATCTTATAAAAAGAAAATCCCTCTTCTTTCTTCGACGTGAAAGGAAAATCTCTTATTAATTAATATTTCACAAGTAAAGAGGAAGGATAGTGCTGCTGAGCTCAGTCAAATTATACCGAGTTTACACTGATTTGTAGCATAGGACTAATCGCATGTAAAAGTAAATTTTAATCTACAGATGACAGGAATAAAAATATCAAACTAACACTATCCAATCTCTTGCAAGATCTATCATAGATCTATAGAATTAATTTCAACTTGATAGTTGAGTGGATTAAATTGGAACCTTTAATCTCATAACTCTCAATTAGATGGCATGCACAAACATGTAATCATAAGTGCATTGAATCGCTGTTTGATTTTATTTCTTGAGCCATCTAACCTAAACCTCTAATTCGAGATCCATTCTCCCGTAAAGCAAGAAATAATTTAAATTCATCAATCTAGATCTCATTATCAACACAACTTTAGAATTACCCAATCAATCTTAATTGAATAATTTTGAAATTGATAAAAAAAAAAAAGAGAAATCGAAATTGCAATTATGAAATACAAAAATAACCTCGAGATCTTTACATCTTTATAAGGAGATAATCAAGACTTGGACTGGCTTAAGAGCCATAGCTTAGTATGTCGGGGGGGAAATGCAGAAAATGAAGAACAAAAGAGAATATAAAAATGCTTATTTGATCCAAAGTTACACCTAAGTAAAAAATTACTTTTTGTTTGAGTTTCTAATCCCTTATAAGGAGCACTAAAGCATATGTCCCTTTAGCTTCTCTTCTTAATTCCAAAACGAAACAGCAAAAACAACCCTTTATTGATTAGAATAATAGCCACATGAATTAGTTTTTAGTTGGCTTTAGTCGGCATTGAATTAAAAGAGTTATGGTCTAAACACCATCCAAAGGTCATCAATTTCTCTATTTTTACTTGTGCAGCATGAAATATTGTATTCCTGTAAGTAGCCATCAACATTTCACGTCAATCAATTAAATTTAGGCAAAATGAACTTTGTTTTTTTCTCACCTCTATTTGATTTATCAATTCGATCTCTTACTTAATTTTGTATTAATTTAGTCATTTATTTTTAAATTGCAATTAATTTGGTTCGTACCAATTTTTAATATCAAGTTTGTCATTATATTTTAAATTGTTATTAAATTAGTCTATTCATGACACAAACGATATTTAGATAACATTGATATATTTGGCCAAAATAATAACAATTTGAAATATAATAAACTAAATTGGCCAATAAAATAAATATAAAGATCCAAATTGATTAAAAAAAGTGTAGCTGATCAAAGTGATAAATAAGATAAAGTTAGCCAGCTTAAACATGCCATTTTACCTTTATTAATTTCAGCGTAAGGCTTAGTTTGGTAAAACTTTTTAGAAGATGTTCCTGTTCTCAAAAAAGTATAAGTCACATTTTTGTGTTTGGTAAACTGAAAAGTTAGAGAGCTTTTACTCTTTGCTTGCGAGAGTCAGAAGTGCTTTTGGAAGCTTTCAAAAGCAATTTTTTAGAGCTTGTTTGTGCTTTACAAAATGTAAAAAAAACTAAATAACCTTAAATTTAAGTAAAAATCTAACTTTACCCATTTATCCATTAAAGTCTTGATTTTCCCTCATCATTCCTTTTAGTATTTATTTCTATTGTGATCATTTTATATTTTAAGAACAATTTTATAATATATTTATCAAACACTATTTTATAATTTTTATTTGTGAAGAGTCATTTTTATCATATTTTACCAAATAATACTATTATGACATTTTAAAGAGCAACTTTTCAAAAATTCAAAGAGTCTAACAACTTTTTAAAAAGCCACAAACCAAGCCTGAGCTAAGGAGGAGAGCTCGAGCTTAAACATTCGATCTTTCGCTGAACTAATCACGCCGGAGGCATGCCATCAAGTTAACAAGTATTTGAAAACAAACAAAATCTGACAAGTCTAGCTGTACACCAATTAATTGGAAGGTCGTGTGCGTGAATGATTGATCCATATAGTAAGGAGCGCTAATTAAAATCAAATCTTGATGAAAATTCCTTAATTAATGATCACATGGTCTTCAACTAGCTTGTTTTTATTTGCAAGCTGTCACACATATATTGATTTTAATATTGTGCACAAATCCTTATAAATTCTTTGTAAGTTGACCCATCTCTTCCCACACCCAACACATCTAAGAAGAGAGTGAGTGCGTCACTTCCTAATTAATGGAGAACAAAATCATAGCAAGCGGAGTTCATTGCCTTGTCTTATCATACCCAGCACAAGGTCACATAAACCCCATGATTCAATTCTCAAAGCGCTTGCAAGATGAAGGGGTGAGAGTAACACTTGCCACCGCCCTTTGGTATTGCAAGAAATTGAAGAAGTTGCCTTATTCCATGGCACTTGAGGCCATTTCAGATGGTTTTGACAATGGTGGGTCTAGAGAGGCCCCCAATTTAAGGGTCTATTTGGACCAATTTTGCCAAGTTGGATCAAAGACTCTTAGTGAGCTCATTGAGAAGCTTGGAAGATTGGGCCACCCTGTGGATTGTCTCATTTATGATTCATTCTTTCCTTGGGCCCTTGATGTGGCCCATAAACTTGGGATTGCTGGGGCTGCTTTTCTTACCCAAAATATGGCTGTGAATAGCATATACTACCATGTCCACCTTGGGAAGCTTCAAGTTCCACTAAGTGAGGATGAGATTTGTCTTCATGCATTGCCCAAACTTCAACATGGGGACATGCCTTCTTTCCTCTTGAGCAACAATGAGCAAGATCGATTTTTTCTTGACTTGTTGGTGGGTCAGTTTTCTAACATTGACAAAGCTGATTGGGTCCTTTGCAATTCCTTCTATGAGCTGGAAAAAGAGGTAAGCAGATGAAGTATTAGTACATTACATTTACATAAGTTTTCAGCAAATATTTTTTTTTTAAAGGTTTAGCATACAAGTGCGCTCAATATTTGTTAATGAATCACCAAAAAGGAACTTTTACTTGAAAAAGTATAGTTGTTTTCTGTTTGAACAATGATCTCTTAAAGTGAGGAGCTCACTTTAGAGGTTAAAGTGAAGTTTTTCATCATTGGATCAATAAAGTGTTAATGAGTCTCATTTATTTATTGATATGAGAGTGAAACCCCCTGAAACACCATTATTGTACAATTATTATAAAAACATTTCATTCATTTTATTTTTTTTGTAATATCTCTTCGGGCTATATACGCGTAATGGTAACATTTGTTTCTTTTTTGTCTTTAATTTCTTTATGAAATTTTCACATAGACACAATAATCCTTGCGCATGATATTAATAGCAAAGCAATTGAGCATTGAATAATATACAACAACAACAAAGAGCACTTAAAGATTTCTCCACTTATTGATGGCAATAAATTTTCACCAAATGATTGATGATCACTTGAAATTATTTGTAGGTGGCTGATTGGACGATAAAAATTTGGCCAAAATATAGGACCATAGGACCGTCCATACCATCAATGTTCTTGGACAAGAGAATAAGAAACGATGAAGATTATGGTATTGCAATGTTTGAGAGTGAAGAATGCATGAATTGGTTAGACGATAAGCCAAAAGGGTCTGTTGTTTATGTTTCTTTTGGGAGCATAGCAGCGCATAATGAAGAGCAAATGGAGGAACTAGCTTGTGGTTTAAGAGACAGTGAATGTTATTTCTTGTGGGTGATCAGAGCTTCTGAAGAGAGCAAGCTTCCCAAAATATATGAAAGGAAGTCAAAGAAAGGGTTGGTAGTGACATGGTGCTCCCAATTAAAAGTTCTAGCTCATGAAGCCGTGGGTTGCTTCGTAACACATTGTGGTTGGAACTCTACATTGGAAACTTTGAGCTTAGGAGTTCCAACAATCACGATGCCATATTGGTCAGACCAAAGCACCAACGCTAAGCATATTGTAGATGTTTGGAAAATGGGAATCAGAGCTCCAATTGATGAGAAGAAGATTGTGAGAAGAGAAGCATTGAAACGTTGTATAAAAGAAATAATGGAAGATGAAGGAGGCAAAGAGATGAAGATCAATGCCATGCAATGGAAGACTTTGGCGGCAAAAGCTGTAGATGAGGGCGGAAGTTCTCATAAATACGTTAAGGAATTTTTCAAGAGTGTTCAACTTCACAAGCAACTTGATATTGAATCTCATATTATTACTTCTTGATCAACTAAATAATATAAAATCAATAAAAATAAGAGAAGTTGCACATGAGTACTATTTATTTTTATGACTGAGGTTAAGAAGACCAACCTAATAATATGTCTTAATACTTTAATCATTTTAGATTTTTTTATTATTATTTTGTATACATGTAAAAAATCATGATTAAGCCTCTTAAAACCTTTCAATCCCCTTTAAAACTCAACTCGCATGCACACCCTAAAAGAAATAAACTTTGAATTATAGGTCAACGCACTTTACCTTCAAAATTTTAAAAAGGTGTAGATTGACCATTAACATTTTTTAGTAGTGTAAATTAACCATTAAATGAATAGATTATTCTTATCTCATCCCCTTAAGAAGTGGATGATAAATTAGTTAGACTACAAGAAAAGTACAACTTATCGACAGTTTTTTTTGCCTGCGGTTGCTGAAATTGCCTCAAATTAATAATTAGCAGCAATTTTTATGTGATTACCACCAAATACTAATTAATTCGCGACGGTTTCCTCTGTAACCACTACAAATCAAGTAATGGCAACTGTTTTGGAGCCTAACAACGGTTTCTTGCTTCAGTCATTTCAAAGGTTAAAAGAAGAAAGTTGACAACTAAGTTGGTACTTTTTTTTTTCCATTTAGCTTTATGTTAAATTGGTTAGTTCTATTTATGTTGTTTCCATTGACCTCTGGTTGGGCCCTTTAGTGAATTTTAAACTTTTAAAATTACATGCTAATTGGTTTGGTTGAATCACAAGCCTTGGAGAGTGAAATGAGAAAATTAGGAACCTCTGTCTCTAGTCCTTATACAACATGCATAGGAATTATGAGAGGTGATTCAATAAGTGAATAAAGTCAAGTGAGATAAATTTGGGAGACTATAACATCTCATGGTCTTTTGGTGGTTCTGTTATGTTATGTTTAGTCTAGAGTACGTGGACAACAATTAAATTATTTATTTTTTTAGGTTTCTGAAGTGATGCCATGTTACTATTGATGATTGAATTCATATGTTGATGGTTGACTCAAATTGGTGTAAACCTCTTAGAATTTTCAAATTGGTGTAAACCGCTTGTAATTTAATATAGTATTTTGGAAGTTGCTACTTGCTCACATATATATGCTTTGTGTTTTGATTTTGAGCAACTGAAGCAAATTCATGAGATTAAGGACTCGTTTCTCACTACGAGGAGGAAGGATGCACGCGGAGTAGAGATGTGGTCAAGTTCAAGGTCCGTTGCTCCAAGTACCTATACACATTGTGTGTCTTTGACTCTGAGAAGGCTTATAAGTTGAAGCAATCACTTCCTCGAGGTTAGTTGTTTATTCATAGTTCTTTCTGTTGATATTTTTGGTTTCTCTTTAAATGCTCGTGTGTTACATATAGCATGTCAAATTTCAATAGTTTAGGTAGGTGAATTTCATAAATGATTAAATGTTATGTTTCTGCCAATGGGTATAAGTTCAAGCTTTCAAATTATTTAGGATTCTTCAAAATTGGAATTCAAAGGATAAGATTGTTGTCATTGTATTATGGAGAAGGAAAATTAAGCGGATTACATGCATGTTTAAAGCGGATTTTGTTTGTCTTGTCCCAATTTGGTATGATGTATATACTTTTGTTGGGGAAATGTGTAGTAGAGAATTGGGTTTCATGCTATTCTTGACTCAAATATATGGTTCGATTTTGCAGGTTTAAGCGTTTAGGACCTGTGGTAGTGATTGATAGTATGTGGAGATGAAGTTTTGCTTTGTAGTAGATTGACTTAAAGATTTTTGTTCTATTTTTTTATTGTTTATAATGATTATGATTATGATTATGATTATGGGTGTGTTGTATTGTTGTTGACGATAAAGAATTTTAAATTTTTATCGTATTTTTTTGGTTAACTAATTTTTTATCATATGATTCTCCTTGTCATATGTCTTTTGGAATGTTGCATTGATATATATTTAATTTATAATTGAGTTTCTAGTACTTTTAATTGTTGCCTTAATGGGTCTAAGGCAACACTGACAAATGTTTCCAAAGGGGAGCTCTTGTGAGCGGTTTCTTTGACGATTTAGCAGCGGTTCGAAACCGCCGCAAATGGATGGGAGCGACAGTTTTGCCAGCAGTCACGCCAAACCGCCACAAAACGATTTTTCAATGCCAGAATACGCAGTTGTGCCCCAAATTGGTGGTAAAAAGTTTTGCAATGGGTTCAAAAGCACCGCCAAACGTTATTTTCCTTGTAGTGTTATATAGGGGTTGATTCACACTTGTATAAAAGCTTAGAAGTCAATTTGCACTATTTTAAAAACCTGGGATAAAGTGCACATGGATATCTAGATTTGTACTCATTTATTTTGAGACATTATGTCCATTCACCACTCATCCATCATTGGATAAAATTTCAATGAGTATTGACCTTAATAAAATCTCATCTAATAGTAAATAAACGATAAGTTGACACAGTGTCTTTTCCTAAAAAAATATGAAGTATATATTGTCACATGGATGATAATCTAGATTTAGGGATTACAATGGATATTGATTAAATCGAAGAACTATTATATCATATTACAAATAATTAGCTACATTTAGGGATGATAATGAATATCTGATTGCGAGGATATCCACAAATATACCCGATAAGGTGTATTCGAATGTGTGAACTTTTCTCCGTGTGGATGGGATGAAGACAAGCATTTGCTTGCTAGGAAAATTGAGATGAGGATGAAAACATACCACCTGCCCCAATAGATGCTCAAACTTGATGAGTAATTAAGTGATTTCATATTTATTACATTTTTATATTACTTTTAATATATAAAATAATAAAATATCTGCTAAAGTAATATTTCTTATGATATTTTAAACCCATCCAATATTTCGTCTCAGTGTAACCCCTTTCGCAAAACCCAAGCCCAAACTCAACCACATGACTAAACAAAACTCCACTTAAAATGAAAAGTGAAAACCCAAATACTAAACTCAAGACTGTGAAACATACTTTAAGAGTTTAACCTCTCTGTCGTTGCCCGCTACTCACCGGCCTAGCCACCCCCCACTCACAACATACCTTCTCAACCGCCAACCACTATCATCGATGTGTCACTGCTTCACCACGCATGCTGCTTAATTAACCAACCGTTGCGTCGCTGCTCTGTCACGCATAAAAGTATATGAAACTAACTAAGTACGAATTATAGAAACAATATTTCGAGTTGTGAACTAAATGCCCTTCTCTTTCTTTGAATTCTATGAAGTTTCATTTTCGTTCAAAATCAACATTTTTGAATCACTTTTTGACTTCACTCTCAGAACTGCAATGTATGATTTTTTTTTTTTATAATTGTCTTTAACTCTTAATAATGGTTGTAACAAAGTCAAGAGTAAATCATTTTTTTTAGTTAATTAAGCATTTTTCTTGTTATTTATTACCATTGAAAATATATTTTTAAAATCATTGTGGATATTGGATACCCATGAGGATAGGGATGGTGGAGAATTTTTACCAGCAATAAAGTAGTAGTGATAAAGTGAATTTGTACTTACGACAGATATTGAGGATGGAGGAGTACTATCTGATCTTGACTCGGTCGATTGCAATCCCTAAATATATTGATGCCTTATAATTAATTTAACTATTTACAACAACATAACAGGGAGCACTCAACTTCTACGGCAATCCATCATTTGTTAAATTCAAGATACTAATTGCTACGGAGTTCTCGAGCTTCACTCATTGACTTCAAAAACCAATCGAATTCCATCAAGTTCAGATCAATTCGAAGCTTGTGAGAAAGTGCAAGGATGTGGAGTTGTTCAATTAAGATCACATGGTGATGACCGAAATTAGGAGATATACTTACTAGTATAAATTAAATTAATCTGATGTAATTCTTCAATTAATGATCACGTGGTCTTATCTTATAACTTGGTTTATTGGCAAGCTGTCACATTATTTAATTTACCTTTCCCAAATCCTTATAAATTCTATGAAAATTGACCCAACTCTTCCCACACCCAACACAACTAAGAAGAGAGTGTGCTATCCAGAGAAATTAAATTGCTTGGTCTTATCATACCCAGGTCAAGGTCACACTATTAAAAGGAAATAACAATAAACTCATACATTTTTTGATAGATTATAAAAGCTCAAATCATCCAAGGATGAGGAGCAAAATGGTACAATATAGGAGTGCATATAATGGCATAAACATGGTCAATGCTGCATCGAAAACTTAAACAAAATCAGCACCAGCAGCCTAAAAGAGCAAGTAAATAAAATTTGGCATCTCCCATACAAGAAGATGCCACAAAGACAAAACTAAAACAACATCAGCAGCACCACAAATCAGCAAAAACAGCATCAGCGGCACCACAATATACTCATACATACTTGGCCCCTCCCTAATATTTTGATACTAGCACTATAATACCAATAAAAAAGAGATATTTGTTACTTTAAATACAAATTCAATAATGGATATGCGACTTTTGAGTTGTATGAGTAAAATATTCACTACGTATATTATGACCTTTATTTAAATTTATAGGTAAGAGTAAAAATTATTATTATTTTTGCAAAAAAAAATATTAGAATATACATACTTTTTGCACAAATTTTTTTGTATAAAATTAATTAATAAATATGACTCCTCCCACCAAATTGCTCTAGTTCTGCCCTTGCCTACGATAATAGTCGATAGATTTTTTTATGTTAAATTTTGATGACTTATTTATATGTTAATTTTCACTATTAAAGAAGATATTTTTATGGCAGTAAGTTTTTTCAATTGAATTTTTTGTCATGTGTTATTAAGTGTAATTTTTTATTATTAATATTTTTTATTGATTATGTCATGGATGGAATCCACCTTATTAATTACTTCTAAAAAATTACATTTGACAACAAAAATTCAATTGAGATAATCAATTTCCGTCTCGATTAATGTAATACCCCTAGCTAACTGCCTACGCGTAAGTCGTACGCAATGCTCACTAGGTTGTTTATCACTTGGTAGGAATACTTATAGTCCTTCCTTACCATTTGAAAATACTATGTTAGGAAAAATATGGACCATTTTAAAATTTTTCCACCGATTGCTTATTCATAAAGTATGAGCTGCGTGTGAACAAGATGTATGATACAAGCGATAAAGCCTCGGGCTTACGACTGTTAGTCCTCTCTAGTATAAGCAGTTATATAAACAAATATATGGTCCATCACAGATAAGCACAACATAACTACATAATATTATAATAATTTACATATATAACACATGTCCATCAAAATACATAACCAAAAAATCCATCTAGCGTACAACTATACTAGCTCGTCTTCGTGGCCTTGGCGCTTTGTTCCTCAGCTCCTGGCAGCCCGTACTCCGTCCTTTACTGCTCCTCGTGTAGCTCCTCGTAGCCCTCGTCTGTCCCTGGAAGCATAAGCAAGTAGGGGTGAGAACGTTCGTCCTCAGTGGGGTACCTTAGCATAGGGGTACTTCTTTAACTCACTGATGAACCAAGCCGCTCAGGAGATCTCTACGTGTCCATGTATACCAACTTCCTACTGATTATTATCTGTTGCCTAGATCCTGAGCAGCTTTATCTACTTTACTAGGTGACGGGAATCTAATCTTTCTTATCTAGGTTCTCGTGCTTGTTAACTTCCTTCGCGAATATACATAGGCCGTCTCGAGTGTTCTCTTGGCTGTGTTTACATATTATATCTACTTATATTCATATACTCATACATCACATATTCATATCTTATGCATGGGGGGATCTGGGGTTCTCTTACGCTTCCGACTAACCAATGGACCGGGGTCACGTCCTTCTTGTTATATTTCCGGCTAACTAATGGACCGGGGTTACGTCCCACCAGCTAAATAATAGACCGGGGCCGCTTCCTTTTTGTCTTGAGTCCTTCCACACTTGTAACTGTGGCCTTCCGGTTACAACCTGCTTCTGTTCCCATATTGATGAAGACCAGGCAGCGCTCTAACCTGAGTGATTGCGAACCACCGCGGATAACTAATGTTCCGTCTATCGCCCACCAATAAAGATAACCATCCACCTTGTGGGATGGCGAAGGGTCGTCCTCTCGACGCAATCCAAGCGTGGACTCGTTTAACATCATCATTATCATTATCATCATCACCATCATGTCTTAGGTGTGACGTCACCCTTACAACATTCATTTTTATCTTTCATTTGTTCCTTTCATTTTGTTCATTATCATTGACCAATCCATCTTGCTGGACTGGTGAGGGGCGTGTCCGTAGGACGTGCCAAGAGAGGGGATAATCCTAACCATATAACTATGTACTTTAAGGCACCCCGGACCCTCTAGGGTCGGAGCCTCTCTAAGATGTCACTTTTTCCCTAAGGTTCAGTTATGATCTTTTAAGATATTAGGTGATAACTTCTAGTTATCTACATTCGTCCTACGCCTTAGTGACGACCGAGTCCTCATGATGCATCATAATAAAAATATAGCACATAGAGCATAACAATTAAAAACAATGTAGCCATTATCGCTCATACTACAAACATGACATCATAGTTTTGTTAGATAAATAATACCCGTATATTATTACAAATTCATGTAACAAACAAGGCATAATATTATATAAGATTAGCAAGTTAAACTTAATCGTTTTATTATATTATTTGGGATACTATTATAACTGTAATTTGTTTATGTGTTGCTGCTATACATAGTGTAATGCTATTATTAATAGTTATCTAGAAGTTGAATTTTTTTTTTAGGTTGCCTACCCGGTATCCAAGGCTTAACCTTGACTAATCCGGGTCGACTCGGGTCGCGCACCTGGCTATGGCAGGTGAGTCTCCCAGCAGAGATAACTGCGTACACAAGGTCTCGAACTCGGGATCTTGCTTAAGCGATACCAAGTCGCTTACCACTTGGACCAACCCCCGTTGGTATCTAGAATGTTGATTGAATTGTGATTATTGTGAATTTATATGTTTAATACGTTAGATACTATGTGATTGAATAGATGAACTTTACTGAAACGCAATACTTTATTTTTATTCAGCTATCGTTATGGGAATGATTAATGCTTTATATGTACTGTAGTTTCAAGGCGAGCATATTAGATATTTATTGCATATGAAAAGTTAAATAGATTGTTGCTATTGTACATTAGTGTAACAAATATGGTGAATAAAATAACATAAAGTTTTGTCAAAGCACTGACACTTACAGCAACATTTAGATTTAAAAAACTAAACGTGCTGATCATATAGCACATTGAGCTACATGCTGGCTTTTAAACTTACAGTATATTACTATTTCTTAATTATAAAATAATTATCATAAAACTTTTATTGTTATAAGCATATTTTTAACTTACCAAAAATATACCAAATATTCATGCAGCATACTAAACATATTTTCCACATAAAATCTACTACGTTATATTTTCATATAAACATACATAAAATATCATAATAAACCACATAAACAGTGAGTCTAGGATAAGGCTGTCAAAATGGGCCCAATCCGTTTACTTGGTTAAATGGACGGACTTTACATGCAAAAAATATGTCTGCGAAAATTTGAAAAAAAATTGGACCGGCTCGTAAGCCTGTGAATTTTTTTAAAAAAAATTTTAAATAAATTTTTTTGATTTTTTCTGAATTTTTTTAATTTTAAAAAAAAAATAAAACGGGCTAGCGAGCGGCCCGTAGGCCCGCGGACCAACCATAAACGAGTTGGATCCTAAAAATATGTATATTTTTTGCCCGGCCCGTTTAGGCCCGCGGGCTTAAACGGGGCGGGCCCGACCCGTTTTGACAACCATAGTCTAGGATCACCCACTTCCTAAGCGCTTTTTGAACCAGTAGAAGTGAAGAAAAAAATATCTTCTTCGCGTTGGTGTGCTCCTCCTATTTTTCCTGAGTCCGGCAGAGTGACTTTTCTTAATTTTGTTTTGCACTCTCTGAAGCATTTAGGGGGCCTATTTATAGGCAGAAGTTCAGCCCACCTGCTCCCATTTTCTTTTTCTTTCTCTTTTTCTCTTTTTAAAAAAAAATTAATATTATATTATTATTTTAGGAAAATATCTAACCTATGGATAAGCACAAGGGCCTCCTGACTGATTTTGATCACGTTTGGTCGCATTTGGTCGTTTTTCGCTCGTTTATGAATATCCTAAAAATATTTCAAACACATATCCGCGATCTACTAATTTTCTTGGTCATAACGCTATGTCAGGTTAAGGTATTTGTCAACATATCTCCATGAGAGTATATTTTACAGATACTTTTGGGACCTGACGAGATTTATGATTTGGCAAAAATTGGTAAGGACCCTGCGGCATTCCGCGAGACCATGAAACAATTATTTCGACCGACGTTTGTAAGGGATAAGTCTTGTAAATAATTTTTTCAGTCCAAATAATCGTCTCTAATGTACTTTTAATTAGACAAAATTAGATTAGATTTTATGCGAAATCTTCATAAAGGGAAAGATTCGGGATGTTACAATTAATATAGTAGGAGGAATGTAACTAATTATATCTCACAATCATAATCTCCTAATTAATCTTATTAATTACTATCTTTGTCCACTTTTTGTTGTCATTATTGAGAAAAACACATAGTTTAATAAATCATTTACTCCCACCATTCTCAAATATGTGTCCACATTTTCATTTTAGTATTTTTATAAATAATTGTTCATTTCCTAAATTTAGACAATGTTAATTATCTTCTTTCTTACCATACCCCAATTTAATAAAAATAGTAGAAGAGAGGATAGAGTGATAGATGAAAAAATTAATAGAGGTAATTTGGTAAAGTATTACTGAATTGTCTAACTTTAAGACTTTTTAATATTTCCTTAACATTCGTGCAAAACAAAATGTGAACATTTATTTGAGAACAAATGGAGTAATTGACACTAAGATAGAGAAAATATAGAGTGCATAAACAAAATTAACCTTGAGTAATAAGTGTTATAGTTATTAAGCGTTATTAGAAGTATGAAAAATAACAATGATATAAATGTGAAAAATATAGTTAATGTTTTCTTTATATAATCAAATGATAATTAATCTTAAGACAAATTTGTAAATAAAAAATGACAACAAAAAGTGTTAAGAGAGAGTAACAATTTGTAACAAACTCCCTATACTCCAAGTCTTTAAACTATCATGAAAAATGAAGAGACTAGAGAGTAGAGATTGATGTAAGAGAGATATTTGTATGTTCTTAGAGCGTATTTAATGTGTGTTTTATGACTATTATTAACCATAAATTTTAATTTAAAGTATTTAAAAAATATGTTGTTGATTCAATTTGTAAAATTAAAATGTGATGACAAATATGATAAGAACTTTTTAACGTGTGTATTAGTGTTTCAGGTCAATTTTATTTCAGCCAAATAATTTAGTCCAAGATTATTTTTATGCAATACAAAGAATCAGAAGAAGCAAAAGAGAATGGCCTAATAAAGAGATAAAGAGAAAACATGGGAAGAAGGAACATATATATGCTGGCAACATATTTTAGAAGAAAGCTTAGGATGCTATCAAATGAAATATGTGAAGAAGTCAGAGAGCAAAGTTGATGTGAAAAATGCATGACAGCATAGGAAAGAGTTTCTGAAGCTGACAAAGAAAAAGGAATGGGAAACGTGAAAAGAAAATGAGAAGCATTAAATTTCTGATACAATAGAAAAGAAATTTTTACTACCCAAACTGTACAGTCCAATCTATTGCTTAAGACTCAGCAAAAAGCATGCAAGGCCCAATTTAATGAAGCAACTTGAAGTCATCACTCACGAGCAAAATTGGAAGTAGCTGCAACAAAAGTAATAGAAAAATTTTTTAATAAAGAAAGGGGCATGACTTGACTAGACCATGAGGGAAAGAGATGCATGCACTGACATGCAAGATATGAAGAAGCATACAAAGTTGTGAAGAAAATAAAACAAGGACGTGTTGCGGCATCAGCATCATGTTAAAGCAATTGAAGTGAGCTAGAGTCCAAGAAGTGACTAAGGCCCTAATTCATTTTTTAGTCTGAAAAATAGAAGCTGTGAAGCCCAAAGGCAACCCAAAACAAGAAGTTTGGGCCGTATCAAATGAAAAGAAATTTGATTATTATGCTGAGTCTAAAAAGAAAGAAAACGTGGAATTAGGGAAAGCAAAATAAAAAGAATTGAGTGAAATATGGATGATGATTGGAAGTTTTTTTTTAAAGAAAGAAAAAGACAATATGCAACAGTTTTGGACGTGACATAGGGGTACAGGAGGAAAGCCAAATTTGTGGCTGGGGAACATGGAAAAAGCAAGCAAATGAAAGTAATATTTATTTGTGGCTTACATTGCAATAACGTACAGCAGTGGAGAAATCAAAAAGAAGGAGGAAATCATGCTGCACTGTTTCAGAAATTCTGAAAAGGAAAAGGAGACAATGCCATTTTACTACACAGTCAGCATGGAAAAATGAAGAAAAAAAAGGGAAAAAGGAAGCAGACTGGCTGCGCAGGGTAAAGAAAAGAAAAGAAGGAAATAAAGTCTTGAAAAGATAATGCATAGAAGATGTGCTGAATATTTTAAAAGGATGAAATGAAAAATAATTTTAAAGACGTAATGAAGCAGCACAGCAGCAAGAAACGTTAGAATTGTGAAAGAAGAAAGAGAAAAAGGACATGGCTTTTCTGAGGCGTCAAAAGGAAAGGAAATTATGGAAAAGCAAAATATGCAGCAAAGAAATATTTGTATATTCTGCTGACATTTGACAAATAACGTACAGCAGTAAGAAAAGTAATAAGGCGCCAGAATTTTCAAAAAATGGAGAGAGAAAAGGTATAATGAAATTTGTACAACGGATAATGAAATTCTTCTGACACACAATAGCATGTACGAGCCAATAAACGGATAACAGCTCACCAACGTTCTGAAATTTGAATTCTGAACGGTCAGAATTTTTTATTATAAAAAGGTGAGTGATTTGACTTGACAGGAAAGAAAAAAGAAAAGAGCCAAAAAGCCTGCTAACCTGAAGTCATTATTCTATTTTTTTTTCTCTTCTCAAGGTTCAATCTGAAAATCTCTATAAAACCTCCTTGCTTGAGTTTGGTCATTCTTTGTGTGAGAAGCTTAAATGCTTGAGAGACTTTGAGAGTGAAAAAGGCTGAGTATAGACAGTATTTCTTGAAGAGCCACTTGTGTGTTTATTTGTTCTTGAGAGTGTGTTTTCTGATCTAGATCCTTTGAGAACTTTGTTTTGAATTGGTGTTTGTAATTTGGAAGTCTTGTGAAAGAATAGTGATTTTGGTGTTTGAAGAACTGGACGTAGATTCCTAACTCTTAGGAATCGAACCAGTATAAATTCTGCGTGTGGTTTTCTTTTCCCTTCACTATTTACATTTTCATCTTTTTAAAAGGAATTCTGTTTTCGAAATAACCTTTTCCAGAAAACTTATCTCCCTGAATATATGGAGATACCTCCTAAAATTTAAGGAGATAACTTTTCGAAAAAGAGTTTGATTTTCTCGAAAAAAGTTTCTGCTTAAATTCAACCCCCCTTCTCTAAGCCATATAAAACCATCATATGTAAAATATTTTAAATTGATAATTAATAGTGCTTATAAAACATGTATTAAATGTGTTTTATAAACACAAAAGTATACGAATTTCTCTTGATAAAATGGTAACTCGAATTTGAACGGTTGAAACATCATTTATTTAAGGGTTATAATAGTAGTGCTCCATTCATCTACTTTTGTTATTATTTTTGATAAAAACGTATAGTTTAAGAAATTATTTAATTGACATTAAGATGGAAAAATATCAAATATATAGACAAAATTAACATTGAGTAATAAATACTATAGTTATTAAGTGTTATAAGAAGTATGAAAAAAAAACAAAGATATAAATATAAAAAATACATTTACTACTTTTTTAATCTAATTAAATAACAATTAATTGTAAATAAATTTTTATTTAACAAATAACAAAAAAAAAAATGAACAAGAAGTAACATTTAAACGTTATGGGAAACGGGGCAAAAATATCAGATCGATTATCGAGATCGGCGCATGCAATAATGATACTAGAAGGTCATGGCATTTAATGGCTGATACAACCAACTTCTATGCCTGCCATTTTAATTGTGCAATTTAGTGCATTTACAGAATACAATGCATTGGTTTTGTTTTTCCCCTAACAAATGTAGGTCATAAAAACATCTGTTAACAAATTAATAAGTAGAAAGTTTTTAGTGAAAATATTAAAAATTTAAGTTTTTGATGAATTAAAGTGTTGTAAAATTCAAAACATTTCACTTTAAATCATTTAACAAGTGTTCTAAAAATACTCATTAATAAAAGGGCACTCGTTAACAAAATCTTTATTTTTTTTTATTTTTTTTATTGACGACACATAATCCAATTTTTAAAAGGTTTTTATTGAGTAAATTTTCATATTGACCCTCATACATTTTGCATTGGTTAAATTAGCCCATTTAAAAATAAAACATGCAAATAAGAACTTGCCTAATCCAAGAGTAGAACATAATTCCCTCTCGGTGATGGCTAATTTAGTCTCAAATATTTTTTGTACTTTCGTTAGCTTTCCTTTTAAATTAAAAAAAAAAAAGACTCCCATGTCAATTTTGTTATAATTGCAAGAAAAATCAATTTATTTTTATTTTTGCAATGAAAGTCGCATCACCAAAATATTTTTTTTCTCTTAATTAGATGGAAAAAAAAAACCCTAATTAGAGATGCAAACAAATGCATTGCCGACTCCAAGCAATTTCAATCACCGCCGCCACCACCCCCTCGACCTACTCATGCCCCGACCCCGCCACACCCTCCTTCCGTTTTTATTTACTTCTCCACTTTTTATTTTAGTATTTTTATAAATATTTGTCCACTTTCTAAATTTATACTACATTAATTATTCTTTTTATTAGTATACCCCCATTAAATAAATGTTTTCTCTCATGTTTGTGCACTACCAAACTCTAACAACATCCATTATTTCTATATTAAATAAAAATAATTATGTAAAGTACTATCAACTTTTTCTTAATTTCATGTTTTTCAATTATTTCTTTAATACTTGCTCACAATTCAAAGTGGACAATTAAAAAAATGAAAGGATTAATTTTTTAGAGGGATCAATTAGAACAACGCAAAATATAAGATCAAACAATTTAGGGTTTACACGATTTTATTAATAAATTTCAGTTAAGGAACCGTAAAAAAAAACATTAAAAGGATAGAATTTCTAAAATTACAATTCACAAAAACTTTCAAAATAATTTATTCTCAATATTTCTTAGCAACAGTCCTTAAGGTTTTGTTAGAAGTTAAAGGAGAAAGCAAATGGAAAGAATCAAGGGAAAAGAAAGGGGTTTGGAGGCTTTTTCATCCTCTTGTTTGAAAGTACAAAATAGACAATAAAAAGAAAATTAAAAGTTTGTAAAGTATTTTTTTTTCATTTACTATAATAAATAATTATTTTAATTAAAAAATATTTTTATATTAAAAATCCTTATTTTAATGCAATTCTTATTTTAATTAAAAAAGAATGTTTATGATTTTAGCTAATTATGTTGGCTAACTCTTGAGTCATAAATCCTATTCACCAATTGACTCTAATTGACTCTGACAACCGAATAGGATTTAAGGTTTGAAGATGGTCAACTCCATTGGCTAGCAGAGCTAGCCAGTGGATAAGGTTTAGGATTTATGAGTTAGTCAGCGAGTAAAGTCGGTCAAAATTGGCTGTAATCAACTGGTGAATAAGGTTTAGAGTTTAGGAGTCTACTAATAGAAATGATTTAGTGTTATCGTACCCATTATTTTCAAATAACACTCCTGTTCAATCAATCCAACAAAGACTAACTGGGATGGATCATACACAAAATCAACTCAAATTGTTCATTGCATCCAATGTTTTATTACCTAAATTTTGTTCAAAATTAGAGAAATATTAATTTGTCTTTCTAATTATATCCCTATTTATTATAAACTTTTTGTTATTGTATTAATTAGTTTACAATTTTTCATAACAATCTCTCTCATTAATTGAAGGGTAATTTAGTCTAAACACTTAATATTTTCTTTAAGTATGTGCAAATTACAATTTGTCAAAAGAGACATCTAAGAGTGGATGGAGAGAGTAACTTTGAGTAATGTTTGGAAAACCTAACTCATCAATCTACTTATCAACATACCCACTTTTATTAATAACATTTGACATTTTAAGGACAAAATAAAAAAATTGTTATTATTAACAAGTGTCATTTAAATGAGTGAATTATTTAATAAATAAATTCACGAGTTAGGTTTCCAAATATTTTTCTTTAACTTCTGTGTGAGGCATCAATTTAAATTTTGAATCTAATAATAAGAATTACACTTTAAGAAAAATTAGAAAAATTAATATTTACCGAAAAACTGTTTAACTATGACAATGCTTAAAAAAATAATTTCCACAAACAATACTTGTAAATTAAGAAGTCAAATTAAAACATAAATAAACCGAAAACAATCCTTTGACAACAAAAAGAATGACTATAACATTAGGCATCAGATATAAATACATAGAGAGAGAGAGATTCAACGTGAGAGTGTCAGAGTGAATTTTTAACCATTAAATTATAATATATTATACAAGAAAACAAAAAAGAATTAATGGTATATATATATATAACACTTGTCTAGGGTCTTCCCATCAAAAACACAGGCAAATAGGAAGGAGTAGGTATCACCATAGAAATGGAGAAGAAAAGCATAGCTAGCAGAGCACCACATTGCTTGGTCCTATCATATCCAGCACAAGGTCACATAAACCCCATGATTCAATTCTCCAAGCTCTTGGTGCGCCAAGGGGTGAGGGTAACACTAGCCACCACCCGTTCTTTCATCAACAAACTGCAAAAGGTGCCACCCTCCATTTCATCACTCGAATCCATCTCCGACGGGTTCGACAGCGGTGGGGCCCAAGAAGCCCGCGACTACGAGAACTATTTGGGCCGCTTCTGGGAAGTGGGCCCAGAAACCCTTACTGAACTTCTGGAAAACCTTTCGAAAACAGAGTACCCTGTAGACTGTTTGATCTACAACTCGTTCTTGCCGTGGGCACTAGATGTTGCCAAGAGGTTTGGGATCGTTGCTGCGGCTTATTTGACGCAGAATTTGGCGGTGAATAGCATATACTATCACGCGCGATTGGGGGTGATTCCAGTTCCGATGGGGGAGGGGGAGATTTGTCTTCCTGCCATGCCCAAGGTTAAAAATGGGGACATGCCTTCTTTCTTTCTAGCGGGTCAGCAAGGTTTGCTTGGTTTGCTAGTGGGTCAATTCTCCACCGTCCACAAAGCTGATTGGATCCTTTGCAATGCAGTCTCTGAGTTGGACAAAGAGGTAATTAGAATTTATGAAAAATATCTTTTATTTTTAATCTATATAATATTGGAATATGTTAATTTGCACAACTAAATATGCGTTAACACTAGCAAGCCACATGCATTTTGTCTTTTGCACATGCGTTGAAAGAAAAAAATAAATAAATACATCAAGTGTTTATTAAATTATTCTTACATTGAAAGAAAATTTTAAGTTGTGGAAAATTATAATATAATTAATATAATAATAAAGGGTTCATAATAAAAAGGGGTAAAATTTTAAAAAATATTGAACATTTTTTTTAATCTAATTGATAACTAATTTGCAATAAAGTTTTAGATAAAATGTGTTATTTAATTTAAAAAAAAATGATTGAGAGACCTAACTTATCAACCTACAAATCATTTTACTCACTTTTATAAATGACACTTGATATTTTTATTTTTTTGCCCCAAAAATATCAAATGTCATTCATAAAAATAAATAAATTCACTAATTTGAATTCTTGAACATTGCACCATCTAACATGGGAGGGAGAAGTAATTTTTCTTCATTCACATTAATTATGCTTTCACTTCTTTTGCCATAGCATTCTTTGTCATCTTTATGACATGTTCATAATTATAACCCAACTATCAATAAAAAAATAAAGTGTTCAAGTCACTTTTTTAAAGTTTGTGAAATAATTATTATTCTCTCCCTTCTGATTTAATTGTCCTTTTTTATTTTTTAGAGTTTTAAAATATTTCTTCATTTACAATTTGTATGTGTAATTATTTCTTTTTCTCTCTTCGTACTCTTAGTTGTAGTGAAACATTTATTAGTATAGTGAATGTAAAGAAATTAATTATTATATTGAAAATAGACATTTATTTTTTATAGATATATAGGGAAATTTTGTTAATTCATACTATTTTATGCATTTATTAAGATGTCTTTTTTTTACCTTAGTATGTGTAGTGTTTAATTTTGGATATTTAAAATAGATTGAAGGAAGTAATAAATTATTTTTTGAACTTTGTAAAATAATAGTAGTATTTTTTTTTATAATGATTGTAGAATATAGTATAGTTTAGTAAAAATAAATTTGTAAAAAGAAATTCAATATATTCAATCCTATATTGATAAAACATCATTGTAACGCGTTCAAATAAAGTAATGTACATTCAAGAATCATAATAATTGATATGTTTATTTATAATTCAATAATATTAATTTTTTCGCACGGTCAAAGTAATGAGTTTTACACTCACATTCAATTAAGTGTGGTTACATGAAAAATATTTGAATTAGTAAGTATAAAAGTCAATTTGCTAACATGGCAATATATAATTACTTCACAGTATAAATTTATTTTACCTTGATAATGCATATAAATTAATCTCATTTTTCAATGGGTATAAACCCTAAATTGCTTTATGATAATCATATAAAATTTAAACTATATATTTGTGTTTTTTTTTCTTTTTTACTTTTTCCTAGAATTTCCAATTCCTCATGTGATTCTTGGTCTTGGAAATTTGCTTTTAGATAGCTAATTGGACGACAAAGATTTGGACAAAATTCAAGACCATAGGACCAAACATACCATCTATGTTCTTAGACAAGCGATTAAAAGATGATCAAGATTATGGTGTTTCTCAATTCAAGAGTGAAGAATGCATAGAATGGCTGGACAAAAAACCAAAGGGGTCAGTTATTTATGTATCATTTGGGAGTTTGGCAACCCTTGACGAAGAACAAATGGGAGAAATAGCTTATGGCTTGAGAGATTGTAATAGTTACTTCTTGTGGGTGGTTAGAGCTTTTGAAGAGAGCAAACTACCAAAAGGCTTTGAAAAGAAGTCAGCTAAGGGTTTAGTAGTGACATGGTGCTCCCAACTAAAAGTTCTAGCTCATGAGGCCGTGGGATGTTTTGTAACACATTGTGGTTGGAACTCTACATTGGAAACTTTGAGCTTAGGAGTTCCAACTATTGCAGTGCCGCAATGGTCAGATCAACCCACAAATGCAAAGTATATGGTAGATGTTTGGAAAGTGGGAATTAGAGCTCCAATTGATGAGAAAAAGATTGTGAGGCAAGAAGCATTGAAGAATTGTATTAGGGAAATGATGGAGAGTGAGAGAGGCAAAGAGATGAAGAAAAATGCCATCCAATTGAAGACTTTGGTTATAAAAGCTGTTAATGAGGGTGGAACTTCTCATCAAAACATCAAAGAATTCGTGGATAGCTTGTTTCATTCACAAGTTGCATCCTTGAATTAGAAATTAGTACTTGTTAAAAGCACCAAATATTTCGTACTTTTATATTCGCATGAGTCAGCGCGGTTGATTGTAATATTGTTATTATTCATGTTGTGTTATGGAATTTTTTATCATGTCGGTTACAATTAATTGTAAATTTTTATTTTGTGAAAATTGGGTTGACGATATGATATTGGTTATAGTTAATATGTAAATCTAATGTTGTTGATTTATATTATGGGATGTTCACACATGTTAATGAGAGTTAGTATGGTTAAAGAGTTAGTGTAAGCCAAGTTATCATTGGTCTATCAGGATCTTTTGATGATAACTCTTGATGGGAGAGTCTATCATAATTATAAATAAATGGGCAGTTAGGTCCCTTCCCTACTAACATTTATGTTTACTTATATATGTGTGTGTGTAGTTTTTTATAATGTAATTCCAAATTTTCATTTTATATATCCAAAATAATTAATTATGCTCTTTTATATTATGAAGAAATAAGGATATAATTGTCTATGTGCAAAAGAAAATTGTATTGAAAGTAAACCAATTATATTAATCTTTATGAGTATTGATTATATTTTGATACGTAATAAGACTTATAAAGTTAATAAAAAAGGGGTCTTACTCGAGTACCCCATCAAATTTAAGGGTATCGATATCCTATGATTATATGTGACTAAGAACTAGTCATGTGTCGTACAAACTCTAATTATTTATTATTTTAAATCTAAAAACAAATCATAATCATTGAAATATAAAGAGATATTGATACCCTTATATAAACTAGGGTACCGAAGGAAGAACATAAAAGGTAATATATATACACACACACATATCATAACATTTTCAATGAGCCAAACTTTGTAGTTTAATAATTATGTAAAAATTTATAATGCTTAATACTAATTAAAAAAACTCTAACGACCCACTAATTGTTATTGGCACATAAGAGAATAGTTCCCTTACGAATGCCTCTTAAGAACACTTTTCATTAAAATATGCATTTTAACTTCAATTAAAAACAAATAAAAACTTTCTTTCTGAATAGATATAAACTCTTTACAATAAATACAAATATAATGTAAGTACGTGATCGGTCTGAAGATTCTGCCTGTATGCAATTAGAGCACTTTAGACATTGGTTTGATTATAAAATAAAATAATTAAATCTAACATATCCTATAGATAGCTTTACCTCAAGGTGGCTGCTAACTCAAGAATTCTGACGGCATTGTGACTGGCCATGATCTCCATGCACTGCTTCTTGTACATCTTAACCTACACCTGGAGGAAGAGATTAAGGGGTGAGAACTCTGGGGAGAGCCTCAGTGAGCAAGCGATCACCCACAGCACACACGAGACGTTTTGAAACATGGACATACATATGCAATATATAATAAAACTATACATACAAAAATATAATAATAATAATAATAATAATAATAATAATAATAATAATAATAATAATAATAATAAAGCTAACTAATTTCTGGATTTTAATTCTGAAACAAACTAATTTTTTAGAATACCCATGAATGATATTTTTGGACACTGCATTCTCGAGAATATGATTCCCATTAATGAAATTTCTTACCTTGACATAAACGCCCCCTAATTGTACATTTGACTTTAGTACATTTCCTGATTCAAATGCAGGCTAACCTGGTTCGTTCAAGCCTTACCTGTTTAAGCCCAACCTATTTTGGCGCATGACTTAAATAAGTTGAGCAGATTTTATAGAACATATGCATGCCCAACTCGTCTATTGATAGTCTGTAGGCGAAATCTGCTAGCCTGCTTATTTTTATTATTTTTCTAAAATTCTAATTATTTTTCCAAAAATATTTTGAAAATATTGTTTAAACTATTTAGATAGTCCAAAATATCCAAAAACTATTTAAATATTATCAAAAATATTAAAAATTCACGTCTTATATTACTCCATGATTTTGAATGATAAAAAAAAAACTCCAAGGTTGATAGCATTTAGCAAGGTGCACAAAAACTGTAAGGGACAATTAACATTTAGATTTTAAGAAAAAATTTTACTACACAATACTTAATAAAGGGAGAAAAAAAAAGAAGAGATAATTCAACACAAGCTAAAGTTCAAGATTTCAATATAATCCTCTTCGAGTAGCCCCACTCATTATGAATCTCAAATTCAACACAATCTAAAGTTCAAATTCAAATAAAAACACAAATATAATTCAAGTTCTAAAGTTTAACAATTAATGCATGACAAACACATGTTCATTTAATCATGCTTGTTCAAAGTCCAAAGAGTTCAATTTTAAACTCAAAAAGAAAATTTAGCCTAATAAGTTCATTTATGTTTGGTCTTAGGTTTAGGCATTTGGTCCAATAAGTCCATTTATTTTCTGAGAGAGAAGAAAAAAGTTGGAAAGTAGGTCACTCATTTTACTCGCCCATTTAACTTTTGGGCTAAATAGATGAGACCAATTTCGATTTAATTTTTTTTTGGACTCAATTTTTCCATAGTTAGCCCGTCCTTTTAGCATGGGTAAATGAGCCAGCCTGATGGGTCAGGTCCATTTTAATAGCCCTATACAAATGTTGTCCTTTTGACTATTTCAGTACACTTTTAATTCAATGTATTTAAATATAATAATATCCATTTTGACTACTTAATTTGGTACATCTTTGCTAAATGTATCTGGATATGTATAAAATAATTGTCTATTCGACTGTTTTAGTACTGTTTAACTCAATAAATTTAGAAACAATATTTGTCTATTTGACTAGTTCAATACATCTTTAATTTAATCAATGCATCTAAATATAATTCTGATTAGATACATGAAGTCAAAGATGTATCAAAATAATTCAACGGTATATTTTAAAAAGGAAAGAGCAATAAATATAAAATATAGATATCATTACTTCTTCAATTTGCTCCTCTTATATATATTAACACTTGTCTAGTCTCTACCCATTGCATTCACCACCAACCAACAGTGCAAGGAGGAGTAGGTTTCACATTAGGAATGGAGAAGAAAACCATAGCTAAGAGCCCACACTGTTTGGTCCTATCATACCCATTACAAGGCCACATAAACCCCATGATCCAATTCTCCAAGCTCTTGGTGCACCAACGGGTGAGGGTAACACTAGCCACCACCCGTGCCTTCTGCAAGAAATTACAAAATGTGCCACCTTCCATGTCATCATTCGAGTCCATCTCGGACGGGTTCGACGACATCGGTGGGCCCGAAGAAGTCGGCGACTACGAGAAATATTTGGGCCGGTTCTGGGAAATGGGCCCAAAAACCCTTACTGAACTTTTGGAAAAGCTTTCGAAAACAGAGCACCCTGTAGATTGCTTGATCTACAACTCGTTCTTACCGTGGGCGCTAGATGTTGCGAAGAGGTTTGGGATCGTCGGTGCGGTTTATCTGACCCAAAATCTGGCTGTGAATAGCATAAACTATCATGCACAACTGGGGAAGAGTTTTTTGGTCAGTGATGAGGAGGAAGAGATTTGCCTTCCTGCAATGCCCAAGCTTCGGATGAGGGACATGCCTTCATTCTTTTATACGGGTGAGGAAGTTTTGCTTGGGTTGCTAGTGGGTCAGTTCTCCAACATCCACAAAGCTGATTGGGTCCTTTGCAATGCTGTCTCCGATCTGGATAAAGAGGTAACAAATTAATTATATGAAGATACTGTTGGGTGGGAAGCATGCATGGATGCATATAGGGAATATATGACATGAAATCACTGCAAGACTATTTTTAATACCCATGTATTGAACCAAAATGACACTTAATATGGACCAGGAAAAATATAGATTAAGATAATTTGGTCATTTTGCTTCATTCGGCTTAATTATTGCTTTGACTTCTTTTACGGTCTAATTAGAATTCTCTCTCATCTTTGTGACATTTTCTTAATTTATAACCCAACTATAAAAAGAATTGTTCAAGCATTTTTCTTAAGTTTGTAAGATAATAGTATAATTTAGTAAAAATAAGTGAATTTAGTAAAAGAAAAATTCAATATATTCAATACTATAGTGATAAAACCTCACAAGTTTGTGGTTGTTTAAAAGTTTGTGTATGCTTGTTCAAAAACTTGTGCATGCGAGCACCAAAGTTTTCTTCTTTTTCGTTTTCATTTTTGTCTTTTTTTGTTTCTATTTGTTGAAAAGTTTGTATAGGTGAACACAAAAGTTTTTGCATCTATTTTAAAATATTTGTGTATGACAGAGAGTGAGTCCATGCGCTGAGTGTGAGTGAGGAGCAGGAAAAAGAAAGTGTGATTGTTACTTTTTACTATTTAATATAGTGCAAATTCGGTTTTGGTTTTTGTATATGAAAAATTTTGTGCAAGCGTGTACAAAAGTTTGTGCATGTATGTAGAAAAGTTTGTGCATGTAATTCTCACTATGTATACTATGGATACAATTTCAGTGTACCCCTAATATTACAACACCGTAATGTGTTTAAATAAAGTAATATAACTTTAAGTATCATATTTTACGGGTTTCTTTATAATTCAAAACTATTATTTTTTATATATTATAGGTGTAATGAGTTTTACACTATCAACCAACCATATTTAGTTACATAAGAGAATTTTAAGTTAGTGGGTATAAAAGGTTAATTTGCTAATGTGACAATATATTATTAGATGACAATATAAAACTATTTTACCTAGAGAATATATATAAATTAATTCAATTTTTTCGTGTGTGTAAACCCTAAATTTCTTTACACTATCATATAAAATATATATATATATATATATATATATATATTATATTTTTTTACTTTGTTGCTAGAATTTCCAATTCCTCATGTAATATTCTTTGGTCTCCAAAATTTGATTTTAGATGGCTGATTGGACAACAAAGATTATGCCAAAATTTAGAACCATTGGACCAAACATACCATCTATGTTCTTAGACAAGCGATTTAAAGATGATCAAGATTATGGTGTTTCTCAATTCAAGAGTGAAGAATGCATGGAATGGCTGGACAATAAACGAAAGGGTTCAGTTATTTATGTATCATTTGGGAGTATGGCTACGCTTGACAAAGAACAAATGGAAGAAATAGCTTATGGCTTGAGAGATAGTAATAATTATTATTTGTGGGTGGTTAGAGCTTCTGAAGAGACCAAACTACCAAAAGACTTTGCAAAGAAGTCAGAGAAGGGTTTGGTCGTGACATGGTGTTCCCAACTAAAAGTTCTGGCTCATGAAGCTGTGGGATGCTTTGTAACACATTGTGGTTGGAACTCTACGTTGGAAACTTTGAGCTTAGGAGTTCCAACTATTGCAGTGCCACAATGGTCAGATCAACCCACAAATGCAAAGTATTTGGTAGATGTTTGGAAAGTGGGAATTAGAGCTCCAATTGATGAGAAAAATATAGTGAGGCAAGAAGCATTGAAGAGTTGTATTAGGGAAATGATGGAGAGTGAGAGAGGCAAAGAGATGAAGAAAAATGCCATGCAATTGAAGACTTTGGTTATAGAAGCTGTTAATGAGGGTGGGACTTCCCATCAAAACATTAAAGAATTTGTGGATAGCTTGTTTCATTCACAAGTTGCTTGCCCTGAATTAGAAATTACTTGCTAAAAGCACCAAATATTTGTTACTTATTCCGACCTTTTTTTTATCTTACTTTTAATTTTTTTGATACATTAAAAAATTAATGTATTTAGATAAATGTGTATTTAGATACATCAATTTTTAAATGTATAAAATAAAAGTAATAAATAAAATGAACTAGAAGATGCAATTTTATATTTACATAAGTCAAAGTACTTAATTGACTGTAATATTATTATTATAAATGTTTGTACTTTCTCCGCTCAACAATAATGGAGTACATTACTATCTAACGTGTTTGTTCAATTTTCAAATGAGACGATTTTATTTTATTTTTTTGTAACAAGAAAAAAAAATTGAGATGGGTTGAGATCAAACCTCATGCTTGACAAAAAAATTCGGCCTATTTGACAATAAAAAGCCATATGTCATCATGTTTATTACTGCTGACATAAACCCTTGTTGACAAGAAACTTTTACCTACCTAAAACTTCATATTAAATATATTCTGAATAACACAATTATTCATAACGGCATCTAGGTAACTTTAAAAATTTTAGGAACTAGGTAGCAAAAAAACAAATTAGTATGTTTAATGAAAGTTTAATGTATTTGTTTTTCTTCTATCCCCCATTACAAAATTCTTCCAACCTTTCATCTTACCACCATCCTTTTCTCTTCTATCGTTCTCTGGCGTGCTCTCCTGGTAACGGCATCGACGCCAACTTGACTGATCTAAGTTGTCGTTCCGCCGTCGTTACCGCCATCTTCGCTCCTCAGCGTCGCCCAACTCCATCATCACATGCACGACCCAGATCTAGGAGAGATGAAGGTTCAAACCGTCGCCGTCGCCACTCGAGTCCTCTACCTTCCTTCACCGCGGAGGACGATGCCCTTGGGAGAGATGAGGGTAGCTGCCCCCTTACCTCCTTCCACCTGTTCCATTCAGGGGAGCACTTTGCGGACTCGGACTCTGACCCACTGCCACTCAGTCCTCTAAGGTGGCGACAATTTCTAGATGTGTTGCTCAACCTTAGATGATCTTCGGTGCTTGAAATCATATTCGTGATGCTCGAAGTGTGACCCAGCTTGTCCATCGTCAATGGTCTTCATGCCAGATTTCTTTTTCAGCTTTGATATTTATGGGTTTCTTATGTTAGATTTTCTTGCTCAAGTTTTATAAGATTATTTCATCCAAAAAAAAAAATTATGTAATATAATAACGTTGGAAATTCATTCTTCACATCATCAATTGAATGATTTTTTTGAGTTTGTGTTGAATATTCTTTCAATTTTGTTGCTGTTGTTGAGGATGATTATTGATGAAATTACAGGATCGGGATTTGCATTAGAGAAATTGATGAAAGAAAAAATGTGGATGAAGGTTGGGTTGACGGAGAAAGGAGGGGGGAAGGTTGCCTAAGATTTAGGTTGTGGTGGTTGTTGATGTGGAGGTTGATGATGAGTTGATATTGTTTATGGAGAAGGTGGCTCCGAGGACATCCCAAGCAATGGCCCTTCGTCGTTGTTGTTCACATCGTTGCTTCAAATCACAGCCACTAATGTTCATATTGTTTGTTGTACTCGAACGAACATGCTCACGACACCTTCAACATTTTCCGACTAACACTGCTCAATCTCTATCAACTAGCGTCATGGCATCGCTGGCGAACATGCCCACAATGAGAGGTCATTAAAAATATTATTTATTTTACTAATTACCTAAAGCTGAAATTGATTGCACCCTTTTATTAACTGTAAAAGTTACCTATCTTATTAAAGGGGTCATTTTAAAAATCTTCATTTTTAATATTAAAACTTTCTAGGGTCAAAATGAAAATTTCATCCGATGTTATATTAGTCGTGTGATCACATCTCAACGGCTCAAAAGCAGGGACCAAAATGCTCCAAAAAAAAATACTCCGATCATTTAAGTCTTAGTCAATTATTCATTATATCTTACAACTTATCTAAAAAAATAATTATTCATTATATAGTTTAGGGTAATTTAACATAT
Source organism: Nissolia schottii (assembly GCA_003254905.1). NCBI lineage: Eukaryota > Viridiplantae > Streptophyta > Magnoliopsida > Fabales > Fabaceae > Nissolia > Nissolia schottii. Next base: position 129,140 of record QANU01005364.1, read on the forward strand.
CATGATCATACAAAACTTTACCGTTTATTGTGCATGCTTTAACGTTACATAATACGATGAGAATTTTTCATAAAATCATAAAATCATATTTAATGTATAATTCAAAAATATTATTAACTATTAATTTTAATTTGTAGTGTTTAAAAAATATAAAAATAATAATAATTAAGGGCAAAACCATATTTCTCCGATGGTGAGAATATGACTCATTCTCACTTTAATGATTCAATGGTGAGATTCATCAGTTTACCCTCTAAAGTGAGCCTCACTTTAGAAGATCCAAATTCGTTTCTTTGTGGTGTAATATTTTAGCGTAGTGAGATGTTTGTTTGTGTGTGTTATAATGTTTGTTTATAAGTGAACTAATGGTTGTTTATGTCTTCGTTTTGTGTGATGTAATGTTTGTTCATGTATAGTGTAATGTTTGTTTATGAGTTTTGTAACATTTATTTTTTAATGTTATAATGTTTATTTATGAGAGAGTGGGTAGGGGAATAAGAGAGAGAACGTGACATTTATTCTTTGTTATTTAGTTAGTGTTGGTCTCATTTTATTTTATTTCGTGTTTGATAATGTTTGTTTAATTTTTCTTTAACGTTTGTTCCTCTGTTTTATAATATTTGTTTACTAGAAAGCATGAGTGCACGTGTTTTAGAGTGTAAGTAGGGGCAGGAGAGAGTGTGTGAGAGTTACTTTTCGACATTTAATGTATCACAATTTCACTTTATCTCACTTTCGTACGTGACAATGTTTGTTCATCTATATTTAAAATGTTTATTCACGCATCTGTAATATTGATGGATAATTGGCAAATATATACTTTTTTGGTGTACCAAGTAACATTCCTCTTTAAAAAATGCTTAATTCATTCAAAATTAACTTATTCCAATTCATTTAAGCAGAACTCAATCCCGATGTCAAATCTATTTTGATCACGCTTGAACCTACTCTTTCCATCCACTTTTATGTCAACGTTTCATTCAAAACTTTGTCCAAAATTAGTTTTCGTTTGATTAATTAGATTAGAGAAGTATTGGTTACTATATTTTCGATTATGCCTCTATTTATTATGAACTTTCTACTATTGCATTAATTGCATTGTAATTTCTCATAATGGTAATTTAGTTTAAACACTTGATGTTTTCTCTAAATATGTGTAAATTAATTCTTTTCTTAATTTATGTGTATTTGTTAACAGTGACGCAAGAGTGACAAAGAGGGAATGCTTTGGCAAGTTGGGAAATTCATACAAGTTGAACCCTAAAATAATTTTTTCATTAGCTGGAAACACATCTTAAACATCAATGCCTAATAAGTAAAGACAAATAAGCGTTAACATGAATAACTAATTGTACAATCAACTACATATACAGTTTCATGCAAATATAAAAATAAGAATTAATTTGTGATTAAGAAGTAATTTCCAATTGAGGGCATGTGCCTTGCAAAGAAAACAAGCTAGTCACAAACTCTATAATGTTTTGATGAGAACTTCCCCCTTCACTTACAGCTTCTATAACCAAAGCCTTCATTTGGATGGCATTTTTCTTCATCTCATTGCCTCTCTCACTCTCCATCATTTCCTTCACACAATGCTTCAATGCTTCTCTTCTCACAACATTTTTCTCATCAACGGGAGCTCTGATTCCCACTTTCCAAACATCTTCCATATACTTTGCGTTGGTGTTTTGGTCTGCCCATTGAGGGACTCCAATAGTGGCAACTCCTAAACTCAAAGCCTCCAACGTAGAGTTCCAACCACAATGTGTTACAAAGCACCCTACGGCTTCATGAGCTAGAACTTCGAGTTGGGAGCACCATGTCACTATCAAACCCTTTTCTGACTTCTTTGCAAAGTCTTTTGGTAGTTTAGCCTCTTCAGAAGCTCTAACTACCCACAAAAAGTAAGTATTACAATCTCTCAGACCGTAAGCTATTTCTTCCATTTGTTCCTCATCAAGAGGAACCATGCTCCCGAATGCTACGTAAATAACCGACCCTTTTGGCTTACTGTCCAGCCATTCCATGCACTCTTCATTCTTGAATTGTGAAACATCATAATCTTGGTCATCTTTAAATTGCTTGTCTAAGAACATAGATGGTATGTTTGGTCCTGTGGTCCTAAACTTTGGCCAAATCTTTATCGTCCAATTAGCTATCTAAAAACAGATATCAATGAGAGCAACCAACACATGCAGAACTAATTTTATGAAAAAGTAAAAATATAAATGAATATCTACAACTTAAATTTCATTTTTATAATTTTTATTCACGGAATAATATGAAGTAACTGTAGTTGTGTACCTTGTCGCACGTATAGCTCAACAAATACTGTCGTACTAAAAATTAGTGCTCATATAACATAAAATAGAATCTAATTAGATGATTGGGTAAAAGTCTTTGACATCGATAATATATAAAAATTAATCTCACATAAACTAAATTTATAAGGATTATGTGAAGTGGAGAGAAAGAGAGAGCACTAGGGCTGGTGAGACTAAAAATGACTTTCAACCAAAGAACCAAAGGAATGGCAATCCCAGGAGACCAACCACCTTGTTCGTGGACAACTTGCCAAAAGCAATGACCCCAGAATGGTTGCAGCTAATCTTTAGGTTTCATGGCAACATGTGGTAGATGCATATCTATCTAGGAAACGGAGGAGGAGCATTAATGAAAACCTATTTGGGTTCGTGCAGTATGCGACGTACGTATGCCGATGCTAAAAACGTCATGAGAAAACTAAATGGAGTGGTGATACGGGGTTGTGGGGTTGTGATTGGGGTAGCAAGATATGATAAGAGAGGCAATGAGAAGGGGGTATCGGGGAATGGACTGATACGAAGCAAAGGTAGGAGAGACATTGGCCTGTTCCTCATCAGGCCTAGGGATGGAAGAACATATGCACAAGTAACAAGACAAAGAAATTAAGGGATTAGTTATATATTGATGAGAACGAGATATAGGGGAGGAAATGAAAACGGTAAAGGGGGAGTTCAGTAGCGAAAACCTAACAAGGGAGTCCCTGGAGCCTCTAGACTCGGAGGTGATTGGGTACGTCTTAACCTCGAGTATGTGAGGTATATATATAGATCCATACAAGATTCTAATTACTTTTCGGACGGCAGAGGATTGTGATGGACTCGATTTGGCAACAGAGGTTCGTCCATGATTGGAAGGGGAGATTTGCAATATAACGAGAGCATGGATAGAAATAAGAGGCGTACCACCAATTAATTCACAAGAATTGGTCATCAATAGGCTACAGAGGCTCTGCATAATATCATGTCCCATACCAAAAACTACATGGCCTGTCTATCACGGAGCAAACTTGGGAGGGTTTTGCTCGAGTTATTTCATATGTTCCACTTGGTTTGTTTCTTGTCCATGCTGCGAGTTCTGTTTCATGTCCATAATGTTGTTTGCTGGGTTTCTGGTGTCTGTGTAGGCTTCTGATTATGCTTTCATGGTTTGTTGATGTCCTGTTTCATAGTTAGACAAAATGGACATGTCTTTGGTATGCAATTTGGATCCATATGTATCTATGCTTGCTCCCCATCATTGATGGCTGAACCCTTCAATGATAAAAAGAAATGTGGATTTTACATCAGTCAACTAAATCTTGTATTGAACTCCTTCCGTCATAGGTCACTTTGTCACTCTTAGAGTGTTTGGAAAACCTCAATAACCGTATAATTAGCTAGGTACAATGGAGACCAATTTCAAATAATTAGGGTTTATTAACTAACAAAATCATTTAAAGTTGGATCTTATTGAAACTAATTCAGCCTAAAATAGTTGAAGGAAAAACTAAAGTTAAAGTTGGTTTTAACTAATTCTAAATTTTCCCCCTCTGGTAACAACTTTATAATTTTCCAAAAATTTAAAAAATTGACTAAACTAATCTTTAAAGTGAAGTTAGTAGGATTGGCCTAGTGGTATAAAGTTTGAGTTGTATGCATAAAGTTTTAAGTTCAAACTTCATTATAACTAATGGACTTTAGAAACATTCTTAAGTTAATGTATCTTAAATGTATCTAAAAGTAAAAAAAATTAGGTATATAAATGGCGGAAAGGAAGGGGAAGGAGTATAGAAGTTATGATGACATGGTACACATTATTGGATGATTAAATGAATGTATATATAATTTGTTACCTCCTTGTCCAGCTCGTAGAAAGCATTGCATAGGATCCAATCAGCTTTATGAATGTTGGAGAACTGACCCAGAACCATACCAAACGGACCAGGCTCTTGATCATATGTAAGGAAGAAAGAAGGCATGTCCCCAATTCGAAGCTTGGGCATAGCAGGAAGACAAACCTCATCCTCACCCACCGGAACTCGAATCTCCCCCAGTTGCAAATGATAGTATGTGCTATTAACGGCCATATTCTGTGTCAGATAAACCGCACCGACAATCCCGAACCTCCTCGCAATATCCAGTGCCCACGGTAAGAAGGAGTTGTAGACCAAGCAATCAACAGGGCACTCTGTTTCCGCATGTTTCTCTAGAATCTCAGCAAGTGTTTTGGGGCCCACTTCCCAAAACCGGTTCAAGTAGCTCTCGTAGCTGCTAGCTTCTTCACGCCCGCCGTTGTCGAACCCGTCGGAGATGGACTCGAGTGATGACGCGGATGGTGGCACCTTTTGCAGTTTCTTGATGAAAGAACGGGTGGTGGCCAGGGTCACCCTCACCCCTCGGTGTACCAAGTGCTTGGAGAACTGAACCATGGGGTTTATGTGGCCTTGTGCTGGGAATGATAGGACCAAACAGTGCGGTCTTTTGGCTGCGGTGTTATTCTCCATTTCTGTGTTCAACCTCTCTCTCTCTCTCTCTCTCCTTACCACTAGTTATATTCATGCTTCACACAACTCAAGTAATTGGAAGCACACATAATAATGCTCAACAATTTGAATTGAACTTGTGTTGTGTGCTGTCTTCTTCAGTGTTTGTTGTTGGTTGGATGGCTAGGAGTCAATTTTCATTTATGAAAAAACCACTCCAAGCCCCACCTGTTACCAATATCAAAAGCAAAAGCTGTAGTAGGATACCATCAAGCTGAAGCTCATCCAACCCTTTTCTATCCAAAACTTTATCTTAAATTAGTTGTCATTTAATTAATTTAAAGAAGTATTAATTATTATTTTTTATAATTTTACTTTTACAATAACTCACCTTGTGCCTTAATTGAAGAAGGAAAATGGTAAGAGAAACAAAAATATTTAAAAATAATTTAATCTACACACTTGATATTTTTTTAAGTATATACAAATTAATTAATTTTTTAATTTGTGTGTATGTGTTAAAAATGACTTGTAACATTGGACAGAAAGAGTATAGATCAACATGCCTGTCACTGTTGGCATCAACACTGGTTGACCAAAAATTTTACTATCCTAAAACCTCATATCAAATATATTTTGAATTACAAATTATTCATTATATGCAACTTATAAAAAAATTATTCATTAAATAGTTTGTAGAAATTTAATATTTCAAAATCACAAAAATTTATCGCTTATAGCGTAAGCTTTTTGACATTATATAAGATGAGAAATTTTTATATAATCTTAAATCACATTTGATGTATAATTCAAAAAATTTATCAATCATTAATTTGAATTTAGTGTTTAAAATATATATATATAAACCAAAAAATTAATTAAGGGATAATTTTTCTTTTCCACAATATTAATCCATTTCACATTTTGGGTTGATTCATAATTCAAAACACAATATCAACCATGTATTAAACGTGGTGTATGCAAAACCATACAGGGGATTCAACAGAATCTAGTTGGTGCTTAAGGAAGATACAGCTAAGGAGACATCATTGACCAATGCATTAAATGTGGTCACCTACTAAGTATTTCTCCTAGGGAGATATATCGAGTAGGAGTTGATGCTTTTAATGTTTTTCATGTGCTTCCATAGAGTAGTGGCTTTCAGGTGTATATGTGTAATGTTTTAGTTGATTCACTTACAAGTCAAAATAGAGGGTTAACTTAAAAAAATCTTAATTCATTAACTTATTTTCAGCCCAACTACTCATTTAGGCAGAAATCAGCCCCTGATGTCAAATCTATTTTGATCATGCATGAACCTACTTTGGCAGATTGAAAAATTCAGACAACATGGAAACACATTTCAAACAACAAATGCCAAAAAAATATAAGCAGAGAAAAATAAGCGCTAACATGAATGAATAACAATAACTTTACAATCAACTGCGTGTGTAGTTTCATGCAAATACAAAAAATAAGAACTAATATGTGATAATTAAGAAGTAATTTTCAATTCAGGGCATGTGGCTTGCAAAGAAAACAAGCTATTCACAAACTCTATAATGTTCTGATGAGAACTTCCCCCTTCACTTACAGCTTCTACAGCCAAAGCCTTCAATTGAATGACATTTTTCTTCATCTCATTGCCTCTCTCACTCTCCATCATTTCCTTTACACAATGCTTCAATGCTTCTCTTCTCACAACATTTTTCTCATCACGTGCAGCTCTAATTCCCACTTTCCAAACATCTTCCATATACTTAGCATTAGTGCTTTGGTCTGACCATTGTGGCATTGCAATAGTGGCAACTCCTAAGCTCAAAGTTTCCAATGTAGAGTTCCAACCACAATGTGTTACAAAGCACCCCACAGCCTCGTGAGCTAGAACTTTTAGTTGGGAGCACCATGTCACTACCAAACCCTTCTCTGACTTCTTTGCAAAGTCTTTTGGTAGCTTAACTTCTTCAGAAGCTCTAACCACCCACAAAAAGTAGCAATTGCTATCTCTCAAACCATAAGCTATTTCTCCCATTTGTTCCTCGTCAAGAGGAACTATGCTGCCGAATGATACATATATAACCGACCCCTTTAGTTTATTGTCCAACCATTCCATGCACTCTTCATTACTCTTGAATTGTGAAACACCATAATCTTGGTCATCTTTAAGTCGCTTATCTAAGAACATAGATGGTATATTTGGACCTATGGTTCTAAACTTTGGCCAAATCTTTATTGTCCAATCAGCAATCTAAAAAAAATAATCGTTAAGCAACTATTATATGAGAAATTAGAAATTTAATGGGAAAAGTAAAAATATAAATGAATATATACAATTTAAAATTTGACATAAATGTATGCATAATTTTTTACAATTGAAACTATGTTAATATATTATTAAGGTAAGAAAATATAACAATATTTACTTAAATGAAAAAATCTCTTATATTATTTAATGTGGAGAGAGTAAATTTGATATCGCGTTAATAAATTTTTATATTAATTTGATATCGTTCAATAATTATATATATATTGAAATTAAGTAATAAATAATTTTAAAATATATAAAAAAATTAGTTTTTTTTGGTACTATAAAAAAAATATTAGTTTTGACTCTAACAATTATTTAAAGATTTTGTTAACAAATATCCTCACTTGAAGACACTAATTAAGGAATAATTTTTTTTTAAAAAAAAAAACAAATTTTTAATGCATTGATAATATTAAAAAATTAAAAAACTTGTACTTTTAATATAAAAAAATCTTTTAATTTTATTAATAAGTATCCTAACAAAAATCCATTAATTATGTATCTGGACATCAATAAAAGTGTTGGAACCTACACACTATTGAACAATCTAACCTATAATAGAATCTATTGGTGACAAGTCAAACTAATTCGATGATACCGTACGATTACTTTACTGGATCATCATTAATTCAACAAAAATGCTACATATATATCTAATTTTATACACTCATATATACACTATTAATAATGCACAAACTTTATTCTCACGAGTACACAAACATTACAAACTTGTAAATGATACTCTCAACTATATTTAATCAAGTGCACAAACATTACATTAGTTAAAACACAAATTTTATATATATAAATACGAGGTGTATGTATGGTGTATGATTTTTGATGTACATGTAGCAAAATTCTTAATTCAATCTATAATTTGTTACCTCCTTATCCAGCTCATAGAAAGCATTGCAAAGGATCCAATCAGCTTTGTCCACGTTGGAGAATTGATCCACAACCTTAGCAAAGGAACCTGGGTCTTCATCATATGTATGGAGGAAAGAAGGCATGTCCCCAGTTCGAAGCTTTGGCATGGCAGGAAAACAAATCTCATCCTCGCTAAGTGGAAGTTTCAGCTTCTCCAATTGCACATGATAGTATATGCTATTAACCGCCAGATTTTGTGTCAGATAAACCGCCGCAACGATCCCAAACTTCTTCGCAACGTCCAGCGCCCATATCATGAACGAATTGTAGACGATGCAGTCGACCGGGTGTTCTGTTTTCGCGAGTTTTTCCAAAAGCCCAGTAAGGGTTTTTTGGCCCACTTCCCGAAAACGGCCCAAATAGGCCTCATTGCTAATGGGCTCTGCTTCCGCTTCCGTGCCTATGTTGCACATATATGAATACGAGTATTGAGTATGGTACGACCCATGAATACGTACGATGATTTTATTTAAATAAAATAAATGGATACCGCGTATGTATCTTATAAAGTTATGTAATTATACAATAATAAAAAGATAAATATTAATAAAATATTTTTAAAAAATAATAATATGATTAAAAAATGTAATTAATAATGTCCAAATTTTTATCTTAAAATTTTTAAATTATAAATCTTTACGAATGATTGGTATCTATTAAAAAGAAAAATTTTAGAGATGTAAATAACATATGAATGTAAAAATATTATGACTATTGATACAAATACGATCAAAATATGAATATATCATCAACTTTAAAATATTTATACATCATAGATCCCCACCGTTGTCGAAGCCGTCGGAGATGGTTTCGAGTGACATGGAAGGCGGCACCTTTTGGAGGTTCTTGCAGTAGAAGTGAGTGGTAGCTAGTGTTACTCTCACCCCTTGGTGCACCAAGAGCTTGGAGAATTGGACCATGGGGTTTATGTGGCCTTGTCCTGGATATGATAGGATCAAACAGTGAGGTTTTTTGGCTATGGTTTTCTTCTCCATTTTTTTTTTGTTCCTTGGTGAAGCTCTGCCCCTTTCTTTCTTGCAGTGTTGGTGTTGGGGGTGTGAGTGTTTGATGGATTGGAGAGAGGAGCTAATTTATGCAGGGACAAAATGTTTGACTAATTGTGAGTGTTCCAAAAATATTATTATACATGTATGTATGTAACCAATTGGTGTAGGCAGTCAATGCACACATTTTTTCTAATGTTAAAGTATGACATGATGATGGCGTAGTAGATGACGGTGTTATTTTGATTGGAAAATGCCACTTTAATACTATATAATACTAAGTTTGGTATAATGATACATGGCAGTAATTCTTTTCACAAATATTATGGGACCCAGATTCACATCAATTGATATGAGTGTAGGTCGCATAATATTTATGTGAAAGATGACTAAATGGTTACACCAAGTTTAATATTAAAATAACACTATCTTATTTTAATTAGACAAGAGAGATTAACCTATCTTTATACAAGTATTAACTGTACATGATTAATATTAAAAATTTGTTATCATAGTTTATATACATAATTATGTATAAAAAAAATTACATGAAAGATCTTTTGATTTTGATCATTTATATAAAAATTTTAATAGTCGGGATTTCATTATCATATTTTTAATGTCAATGTGAAGATGATTTTGACTTTGGTAAATTAATTGGCGATGTACAAAAGCGATTATGTTATATGAGTTATTTGGATAAGGCGATTATGTTATATGTTTATGTTTATATAAAAGATAATTTTTATTTATTTTTAAGTTATTAGTGTTAAGTTTTAACATAGAAAATAGCATGCATCGGTTAAAAGAATATGGATAACACGTTAATTTGGTTTTATTAATTATTATACTACATAAGTAAAGTTTTTTTTTCTCCCCAATCAATGCATTTTTTTTCAAGCTGAAGTTAAAAGGATAAAATATTGGTAATAGACAATTGGATGTCCTTGTTTTGATTTTTAAAAAATAAGTTACTAAAAAATTAATTTTTGGTATAGAGTTTAAAATTTTGAAATTAGATTTTTTTTAAAATCACTCTGTTTAGTTTCTTAATAAAAAAAAGCTGAGAATTAATTTTTTTTTAAAATTTTTGATTGATTTTAAAAATTTATACAAATATATAAAATTAATTATTTTAACTTAAAAATTTATTATTTTGATAAATAATCTAAAGCACACCCACTCAAGGTTAAACAATTTGAGTTGAACTTGTGTGCGGTCTCATTCGGTGTTTGTTGTTAGTTGAATTAATTGCAGGGTCCACATTTCCACTAGAGTTAAAGTGCTACTGAGTAACTTGGTTTTGTGTGCTATATATGCATGGGAAACAAATAAAGACAAAAGCTTTATGTTGAGTGTTCACAAAAAAAAATAAATAAATAAAAGAGAAAAATAAGTGAATTTTTATTTTTAATAAGTATGTCTGAACAAAAAAGAAAATGATTGAAGAAAATAACATTTTTTTTTAGAATGCTGAATTTTACTGATAAACTGAATAAGTAATAAGAAAAGGATCAAAAAACTCACAGGGTCTAGCACCCAAGTTACAAAATAGTCGAATAATGCAAATTAGTTAAAGAATCAAGAACAATATTGCTGTTACAAATAGCACGAACAACTTTAAAACTAGTAAACCAAATAGCACAAGAAAAAATATACGCAATAGCCATTGAGAAAGAAATCTGTTTGTCCATAATTAAAGCAGTTAATTGTATCAGATCAATCGCTCTCTAGAAAAACCTTTAAGCAACTCACATCCTGAGTGAATAGTAAACCTTCATGAATGGTCATAATCTCCTCTCTAGTTGATTCTAAAATTTTCCCTTTTTTATTTGTGTAATTTTTTAAATATATATATAATAATGTCAAATAATAATTTTACTCTAATATAATTATAAAACATTATTTCAACTACAAATTGATGAGTAATATTGTAAATATGTCGAGACTTGATAGTTTAAGTGACATCTTTCTTAATTCTATTCCAAGAGATCGTATGCTCAAATCTCTTAGAGAACTTATAATGTATCTAATCAATTCCGAATTTATAATTAAAAAAATATTACAAATAATATCAATAATTCAATTTCCTTTTTTTTTTCATNTTCATTCACTCTTAAAAAGTTAGTGGTTTCATTTCACTTATACTTTTACACTGTTATTTTTCTTTTATTTTCAACTCAACCAAGATGTGATACAATGACTTTGTCAACATGACTTTGTCAACTAGTCTTGAAACATTCAAAGCCACATTTATATTAGTTATACTTAAAAAGTGGGCCAGTTAAACTAAGCTTTGGATATCGGGCAGATAATTTATAATAAAAAAAATAATATGACTTTAAGTATTATGAAGCGTAACATTTAGTTAATAAAAATATTCATTCACTAAATGTCATACTTTTTATGTGTAGTTAATATAAAATATGATCTTAGAACAAATGTTTATAATAAAGTGTAGCAATCAAATTTCTTGTAGTATGGATGAAAAATAAAATAAAAGTAATTCTTTTTTATTGCAAGGAAAATAAATATAGGTTAGTTTCTTACGCGTTCCATGAAATAAATATTCTCTCTTATTAAAAATTTTTATTTTTGAAAAGTTTTAAAACAAAAATCATCAAATTTTATCATTATGTTAGCAATAAAAGGCTTAATATGAAGGCATGGACTAAAACTTTACCAATTTTTTTTTATAAGAGACGATTTTTGACTGAAAAATTCATGAGAGATAAAATACAAAATTTATAAGGGACTAGAAACATATTTAATCCAAAAAAATTGTTGATTTCGTTTTTCTTTTTCCGTTGGTTTTGTGTAGAGCTATCAAATGGGTCAGCCCCGCTTATTTAACCCGTGGGTTAAACTAGCTTGCGAGCTGGGTTAAATGGCCTTTTTATTGTTTGTGGGCTAGGTTTTATACATTTAGCCCTTACATTTAATGCAGAGGATTAGTCTGCGGGTTATGCCTATAAAACAGGCCAATTTGACTCAAGGCTAAATGGACTAGGCTAAACGGGCTTTTTTCTATTTACGAGTCAGATTTTATACATTTAATCTGTCCATTTAATTGGGTAACCAGGTCAGGTTCACGGATTGGACTCATTTTGACAACCCTAATTTTGTGTAGGGCAAATACTATTTTTTTCCTTGAATTTTTCTTTTCATAACTTTTGACGAGGTTTGTCCTATATTTGTTGAGTCGTTGTGAGGTTTGCTAGTTACTCTTTGGGGCGTGTGGTTCGCAGAACCCACCAGGATTTTTAGAAATTTGAGTTTGGGAATGGTAGATTCTTGATTTGCGGAATGAAAAAATAATCACAGGAAAGTTGTATTCTCAGGAATTAAAAAACACCTACTTCCCTCATTTTCAATCTCACATTCCACCATGTGATGCTAATATTCTCATGGGAAAAGAATGTTTCTACAATTGTAAATAGGTAAATTTATCCTTATTTAAAATTGTAAATCCAACTTTATCCACCGAAAATAATAATAATAATAAGTATTAAATATTAAATAACTAATAATAATAATATTTAATATTAAATAATTAATAATAATCATAAAGATAATAATAATTATTTAAAAAATAACATTATTAATAAATAATCAATAATATTAAATAATAATTATTAATATTAAACTAATAATAATAAATAATAATTTT
>QANU01005381.1:1985-54636 GCA_003254905.1 Nissolia schottii
TAATAGTTTGTATGATTTTGCTAATCAATGCCCAAGGAAGTTAAAATAGTAAGTTTTAAGTTTATAAAGCATTCAATGTTCTTTAAAATACACAAATTTTGCATTTTTCAATACAAACTTACCATTTATGCTTTTTAACAAGTGTCTTAATGGCACTTGTTAGCAAAATCCTAGCTTGTAATGGAGCAATAAAAGTTTGTGACGGTAGCAACAAATGTATATAACATTAATTATTCAATAGAGTTTGTAACTTTTATAGAAATGTGAGCAAGTGGAGAGAGTTTGTTGTCAGTGACCAATTTGTAACAAATGCAAAAAAGGTTTGTAGCCTTTGCTCAATAGAGTTTGTAAAGAAAAAAAGTACATTTTTTATGGGAATGTGTTCAAGTGGATCAGAAGAAAGTGAATCTATCATCGATGGAGCAGAAAAAAGAGAGTCGTCGTCATTCAAGTTATTCACTCGTCCTCTCCCTCCTCTACTCCACTCGCATAAATCCTTGTAAAATGCATTTTTTCGTTACAAACTTTATTGAACAAGTAACAAACTTTTGTTGTTAGAGTTACAAACTATTATCGTAGGTTACAAACTTATTCAATTTGACGTCACACACTCTCTCTCTCTCTTCTACTCGACTGGTGACACATTCTTTCACTTCTGTCCACTAACACACAATATTATCATAAAAATATACTTTTTTTTGTTACAAAGTTGATTAGAGCATTTGTTCAATTAAGTTACAAACTGGCAAAAAAGAAAGATGCTTAGCAGATGATACTTTTTAAATTGAATTTTATATTTATTATGGCGCACAGTACACTCATCAAATTTGTATACAATGGTACTATATATGCTAGCACATGTTGTTGTCCAATTAACAAGACCGGTGGTAAGCCTACGTATAAATGGTTTAGGCTTGATAAAGTAATGCTTGACTTTTTGAGAGCTCGAGCTATTTGACTCTCCAAAATCTACTATAAAAAAGTTATAGCAATATTGTTTAGTAAAAAAATAAAAAATCCTTTGTAAATATATTTTAAATGTGCTATTCTTATCTGAAATTACCATAATAAACACAAATATCAAATAGAGTGATAATGAACATTAATAAAATCTAAATATATATTAGTATTTTAACATTTAGATAGCACAAATTAACTCTAAAAAGGTATTCATGAGAGCTCTCAAAATCATCCATAGTTTTGAAAGATAACAACAAAAACACCTGTTTTTTTACTAAACACAAAAACCTGGTATATGCTTTTTGAGAGGAAGAGCAACATCTCAAAAAGTTTTGTCATATCGAGCCTTTGTTTATTAGACAGAAAAAATTGATTTATGTTTTTGGAGAACAAGAGCATTTTATCAAATTAAGCTTCAATTATAAAAAATATCATGTGTACTTATTTTGTATGGACATTATGCCAACTCACACCTCATTCATCAATCGATGAGATATCTCATTGAAATGTTGATCTCATCTCTTATCTGATGATGAATAGATTGTGAGTAGGTACATGTTGTGTTTGGTACCAGAGACAAAATAGGGAACGAAGACACGATGACAAAGACATAGAAAATTTCCCCTTCCTGCTGCGAGTGTGGAAGCATAGCATAAACCCCCAAATGTCTTAATTAAGGCTATTTCTGGTTCTGCATTGTACAAGACATAGTAAGGTGATTGGTTGTGCAGCAGGGGGTGCTTATTCTGTTAATCAAATAAGTTGCATGAGTCACTGCATAAGACCAGAACCTCTTTGGCAGGTTGGATTGGAATAACAGTGCCCTTGCCACATTGAGGACATGTTGGTGCTTTCTCTCTACCCTAGCATTCTGCTGAGGTGTTTCTCTGCAGGATGTTTGGTGCAATATTCCTAATGAATTGTAAAAATTAGGGATATTGAACTCAGGGCCATTATCACTACGGATGGCCTTGATTGTGGCACCAAATTGTATGGAAATGAAGGTTACAAACCTTTTAACACTGCTCATAACCTCAGCCTTGGATTTCAACAAGAAAGTCCAAGTGAATCTACTAAAATCATCAACTGCAGTTAAAAAATATCTATGTCCATGATATCCAATTACAGAGAAAGGTCCCCATATATCCACATGGATAAGTTCAAATCTAGCTTTGGCTTTTGAATTGCTAATTGCATATGGTAAACATTTTTGTTTTGCATAATGACAGACATCACAAGGTGAGTGTTCTATCTTATTTACAAAAGGAAACTGTTTATTCATGAGCAACATTCTGGCTGGAGAAGGATGCCGAAGTCTGAAATGCCATATAGCATCTTGAGAGATTGTTGAATCTGTGCAGGCTTCAGTGACAGCAACTGAGTGACCAAGATTAGCACCTGATGCAGCAGAGACAGGACCTGTAACCAAGTAGTACAACCCACCACACTCCCTGCCAGAACCAATCGTCCTCTTGCTGTTCACCTCCTGTATCAGACATTTGTTGTGCACAAAAATTAGAGAGTAAGTCCTTGTAGCAGCAAGCTTAGATATTGAAATTAAGTTCACTTTAAAACCAGGAACATAAAGCACATTATCTAGGTGCAATCCTGAGGGAAACATAATTTCACCAGTGTGTTCAGCCAACATGGTGGCTCCATTAGGGAGCCTAATTTCCACAGGTTTAGTTTTCTTGTAGCTGCTAAACCAGGATAGCATGGAGCATATGTGATCTGTTGCTCCTGAGTCAAAGATCCATGTGTTCCATGCATCATGAGATGCATTCATAGACAAAGCATATTTCATACCTGCTGAACACTCACTAGGAGTTATGCTAACTTGAGAAACATGAGAAATGCCTTTTGCTGAGGGAGACTGCACTGCATCCCTCTGTTGGATCAAAGCAAGTAAGCTTTGGTATTGTTCTTGTGTGAAACCAAATCCAGGATTCTGTTGCTGTTCTTGTCCAGTCCTAGATTCTGTTTTCTCTTCTGAATCTCCTGTGCTAGCAGTGTTTGCTGCTGAGCTCTTAGACTTCCAATTTGCAGGGTAGCCTATAATTTTGAAACATTCCTCATACACATGTCCCGACTTACCACAATTAGTGCAGGACTTTCCATTATTTTTGTTCTTTGCTCCAATTTTGTTACTAGAAACAGCATTAACATGCATCTTTGATTCATCATCTAGATCTCCTTCAATCTCTCTCTCTTGTTGTGCAATCAGAGTGAAAACTCTATTAAGTGAAGGAAGTATATCTTTCATAAGAATTTGGGATCTAACAGCACCAAATCGTTCATCAAGGCCTGTGAGGAACCTCAGGATATAATCTTGTTCCCTAAACAATCGATTATTTCTTGTTGCAATGCAAGTACATCTAACAGCACAGATGCAATCAGTGCAAGGCCTATAATTATCTAATTCTTCCCATAGAGACTTCAATTCAGTAAAATACTCAATCACACTCATGTTACCTTGTTGCATTGTGTAAAGATCATGCTGAATTTTGGCTATCCTTAGGAAATCGTTTTGTGCAAACCTTTCCTTCAGATCCTTCCAGACAGTAGCAGCTTCATCGATGCCATCAATGCTTCTTCCAATTGCTGGTGAAACTGAGTTCATGATCCAGGAGTGGATCATCGTGTTGCATCTCTCCCACGGCTCGTACAGTGGATGAAACTCGTCCAGTTTCATTATCTCTCCATTCAGGAACTTGAATTTGTTCTTAGCTACTAATGCGCGCCTCATCGACCTGCTCCATCTATGGTAGTTGGAGCTGGTGAGGAGAGCTGGAACAAGAACGAGTGATGGATTCTCACTCAGATGCAAGTAATAAGGACTGATCGGATTCAGCAGTGGATCACCATTGTTGACCGCAGAAGCTTCTCCCTGCAAGGTTCCTCCAATGGCGTTCCCTCTGTTTGCNATCGATGAGATATCTCATTGAAATGTTGATCTCATCTCTTATCTGATGATGAATAGATTGTGAATAGGTACATGTTGTGTTTGGTACCAGAGACAAAATAGGGAACAAAGACACGATGACAAAGACATAGAAAATTCTGATCCTTTCAAACCCCAATTCTGTTCACCCTAGATAAAAAAAAATTATTCCCTCTACTCCAACTTCAGCGTAATATAAAAAATACAAAAACTTCCTATCTCATATCATGTCCCTAATATCAAACACCTAACCCTTTAATTATTTGTTTAATTGTTTATATCGTAGCTCAATACACACATACATTTGTTGAGGAGATTATACCTTCGCCCAAGAAGGAGGTTGCTACTAAGTACTCACTATGGAAGACCATGCATCAGACGAAAAAATGATGCACTGTGTTGTGACTTGTGATACATTTTTTTTTTCAAGGAAGAAAAACAAAATAAGGAACTGTAATAATGGTAGATGGTAGATAAGGAGTTTATGGACTTTGAACTACATAATCAGACGCTAGCTCATGGTTTCAATAAATCAAGCGGGAATATATGGTATCATTATGTTTGCTACACTTTTTCCACTAATTTCCATCGTTTGTTTGATTGCTCAATACTGCTTGCTGGGTTGGGCCTTAATTAATTTATCCTTCCAGGTCCAAAACCCCGTATAGGCAACTGTATTTGAGTGAATGATATATATATATTATTTTCCTCTTAAAATTTTAGCTTCTGCTTAATTGCCACACTTATAGGCCAAGAATACTTCTCCGAAGGCATCAAGGATTATTTTATACACGTATATATTAAAAAAAATGATATTTATATTACTTTATGGAACATTAATTTTTAAATAGATAATTTCGTATGTCTTTCTTAAGATGTCTTTTTTTTTGTTGTCAAACTTGTAATATGTCTTATAAAGTGGTGGACCGTTTCTCATGTTAAGATAGACGGAACCGGACAAGTTTTTGCTAGGGTCAAAACTCAAAAATAAGCTAGTTATATTACTTAATTGGTCTACTTGAATCTTAATATGCATGCTAGCTAGCTAGGCCATCGTGCAATTTGGTCTCAAATTAACCATCAATGTCCCAGATTTGAGTACCCACCAGTTAAATTAATATTGCCCACTGAATCTTCTTGCCACTATATTGGATTTGCACATTGCTGGTATAATGATTTTTTTTTTTTACAATCAAAATTATTATTTTATTAATATATGAAACTCTCCCGAGTTGGGTTTATCCTCTATGAAAGTAAAACTCTTTTTACCTTTAGTTTTATTTATTTATATAAGACTTGAACTTAAGGCTTAATTTAAGAAAAATAAGTGTTGAACTACTTAAAACAATGCTTTGAAGGTGCTTGTATAATATAATATGAGGGTAGAAAAAGGGTTTTCCTCCACCTAAGTAACCACTGAGATGGCTGGCATTATTGCTGGGTTTTTTGCCTTTTTGCTTTTCTCGCTTTCTCCCATGACGTGCTTGTTGTTTGCTGGGTTTCCTTCTTGCAGGAAATTAATGAAATGAAATGAATAAAGATGCCACAGAACCCTGATATTGGCCTATTGGGTTGCCATTGTCCTTTTCATTTGTCATCACTTAACTTTGATGTTAGCCAGTTCTGACTTCTGATACATACACACACATTTTTTTTAGGTTGCATGCTCGATATCTAAGACTTAGCCTTGACTAATCCGGATCGACCTGAGTCGCGCACCTGGCTATGACGGGTGAGTCTCCCAGCAGAGATAACTGCATACATAAGATATCAAACTCGGGGACCTTGCTTAAGCGATACCAAGTTGTTTACTACTTGGACCAACTCCCGTTGGTCATACACACACACATATAATGATAATTTGATTAACACTTTTTTTATAAATAATTGAATAGTATAAAAAAATGCTATTTTGACGGTAAAGTTAGTATTAAATTGCACTCCTCAGTGATATAATTACCCTAGTTAATGTTCCTCAGTGATATCATTTATTAACCCCCATTATAATATACAATAAATATATATATACACACACACAAAAATTACATATTAAAAAACATTTTCCATTTTTAGCTGTTTTTCACAAAGTAAACTACTGCTTTCCAGATTAGTAATCTAGCTGAGATTAATAATGTAAGTTGCAACCTAAAGAATCAAGCTAAAACTTAGATGGACAGATCTGTGAGTGCTGATCAGATGTCTCACTCAATTTCCTTTTCGAATTACAAACACCTCAATGGTTGACTTTGTGATGCAAGCACAACTTTCTATTTGTCATCCTTAAAAATGTAGGGTGAGGAGATGACGCCTCATTAGAGACGGATAAAGGCTCCATACTCAATGAACATTTTAGAATTTATATTTACCTCACTCTAAAGTAACAAGTGAGAGCTCAAACCTGCGACCTGTCAAATGCGATGCTCCATCTTATTCCACTCAACCATTTTTGTTAGATTGAGAGAGAGAGTATGTGGAATTATGTTTCCTAATTTTATAATCCTTGAAATTTTCCATAAATTCTTTAATTTGACCATGGGTGGCTTGATTGTGACAAACCTATAAAAAGATGGGGCAAGATGGCATATCAAAGTATTTTCAACTTAACCAACGGGGGTTGGTCCAAGTGGTGAGCGGCTTGGTATCGCTTAAGCAAGGTCCTGAGTTCGAGACCTTATGAACGCAGTTATTCCCGCTAGGAGACTCACCCGCCATAGCTAGGTGCGCTACCCGGGTCGACCCGGATTAGTCAAGGCTAAGTCTTGGATGCCGGGCAGGCAACCTAAAAAAAATATTTTCAACTTGATTGTCACACATATATCTACAATCTACAATATCAAAACTATAAAAATAAGTAGAAGCCTAATCTTTCCAACCAAAATAAAAAATAAAAAGAGAAGAAAAATATAAGTTTTAAGTAACGTTTGTTTTAAGTTTTGAAATTATATTTTCAGGAATTACATTTTCAGGAATACAATATTTAGGAATGACATTTTTGGGTATTTTACAAAACTTGTTTATTTCATAATTAAAATTTTTAGGAATATTTTTGTAGGTCTCTAATAATAAATTATAAACATGTTTAGTTGGTAATACATATTCCTATAAATATGAATGTCAACTATCAAAATACCCTTAACCAGTTTAACTACATTATTATTATTATTTTATTTTTTAAAATAAAATTAAAATAAATTAATATTTTTTGCATAATATTCTCATTTTCATGACATGAGAATAAAACATGTTTTTTGGATAGATTATGAAAGCTCAAATCATCCATGGATAAGGAGCAAAATTACAGAGTTGGAGAGCAAAATGAAGCATTACAAGCTCGAAACAACCACACAAGACTCCAAAATATGAACGGTGACAACACCAAAATTAAGGGAGCACCAACAGATTTAGTAGGTCGTGATGCAGCAGCAGCAAACAGGTAGGCCACTAAACAGAATAGGAAAACTGCAAACCAGCCCAAATAGCAAAGCAAGCAGCAAGGTAGCGAAAGAACAGGGCTGCATTTAGCTGAGGGCCTAAATTAAAAAGTCGCAAAGCAGCAATGCGGTGCAGAAGCAACAACAATAGCAATAATGGGATGCTTATAGTGAGCAAAAACCGGAGCAACAAGACTTAAACAGAAATTGCACACTAGCAAAATGACAAGAGCTTGCCTACAACAACAAGCTACAACCAGAGCCAGCAAACACAGGATCGGGAGACCGCAACTTTAGGTAGCTGAGCAGTTATAAAAAAAGGAAGGATACAACAAGCAAAAACACAAACATAAAGGATATGGTGGCAATCCTGTATGTATGAAGCCAAAGGTGTATAGATGAAGCCATATTAAGTATCCTTCCGCTGATGGTATTCTCGCCATGCTCTCACCAGGGTTAAATTGGAGAAAAAAGTTTCTATTGGGTGTGGGAAGTTTTCACACCAAGCACGAGTCTAGTAGCCCAACCTTAACCGAATGTTGAATATTTCTTCTTCCCATGCTAGCTTAGCTTGGGAAGGGTGCCTCAACGTGGCTGCACCAAGGAAGAAAAGGGGAAGGCCCAAGAAGAACTAGAGTAAGCTCTTTTGGAAATGAACAACATTCAGGTTGGTGTTTCTTTTCATTTTCTGCTATGAATATAATTTGCCAGAATATCAGAGGTATTGGGGGGAAAGAGAAAGACTCAGCAATTAAAAACCTCATTTGTAGGCATAACTGTCTTTTTCTGGGTTTGGTGGAAACAAAACATTCTTTTTGCTCTGATATGAAAGTGCGTAAATGGTTTAGGGGCAGACATTACGATTGGGGGCAATCACCTGCTGTACAGGGTGGGGCGGGCTGATTTGTGCATGGGATACTAATGTATTCAGAAGAAGCAACATCGAGTCAGTTCAGAGATAACTACTGGTGCTTGGGGAGATTGTTGACAAATCCTTCAAATGTGAGATTCTTGTAATATATGCTCCAAATGATTGCCAGGGAAGGCAGTAGCTCTGGGAAGAACTAATTGAAGTTCATAATTCACTGGATGTGCCGTGTTTGGTGATGGGCGACTTTAACAAAGTCTTAAGTATACAAGAAAGAAATGGAGGTTCATGTATCTTAGGAAGTATGGAGGAGATTAAAGAATGGATTCAAGAGATGGGGATAATTGACTACCACTTTGTGGAAGGAAATTCACATGGGCAAGAGGCTTGTCGATGAGCAGACTAGACAGAAAGCTTGTAGATCCAGATTGGAGCATAAAATTCTCTGACATGAAACTTAGCATGATTCCAAACTCTGTCTCGAATCACACACCCTTAAAGCTGGAATTGGAAAGGTACCAGAGGGAGGCCAAACCTTTCAGGTCCATGGATGCTTGTTTCTCACATCCAAAATTCAAGCAGAAGTTAAGACATGATTGGAATGCGATGATAGGCATCTCCATCCTAGAGAAGTTAAAGGGTCTCAAAACTCCTTTAAGGATCTGGAACAGAGAGGTCTTTGGCAATATTGATAATATGATAGAGATCTTGGAAAATGAGCAAGTGAAAACTTCTAAGAGGCTCGAAGTAAACAACGGAAGTTCAGAGGACCAAGCAAGGCTGAAAGCAATCAATGCCTTCTTAAGGAAGTAGTACGAAAGGAAGGAGGTCCATTGGAGGCAACTATCAAGAGAAAGGGACACCAAACTTGGAGATCAGAATACTAAGTACTTCCACGCCATGACTGTGGGGAGAAAGAGAAAAAATCAGATTAATCAGTTTTGGGTAGGATCCAGAATGTTGAAGAGCAAGAGAAGCATCAAGAATAAGATCCTAAAGTTTTATCAGAATCTGTATAACCAATCGGACCTTCCTAGCATCCACATGCATGAAGGCCTCCTCCCTCAGATTAACAGCGTCCAAGCCTTACAGTTAGAGAAGCTCCCTGACATAGACGAAATCAGAGCAGCAGTTCAAGCCTGTGACTCCTCAAAGGTCCCCGGATATGACGACTACAATATGAAATTTGTAAAAGAGCTATGGGCTGATATGGAAGAAGAAGCAGAGAAACATATATTGGACTTTTTTGTAACCGGGAAGTTCCCAGTGGAGATCAACACAATGTGGGTTTCTCTTGCAGCTAAAGTAGAAGATGCAACTGAGATCAAAGACTTCCGAACCATCAGTATGGTGGGATTTTTGTACTAGATAATCTCCAAGATGCTAGCCCTTAGATTGAAGCTTGTCATGCCCTCTTTGATAGGAGAGGCCCAATCGGCATTTGTTATGGGTAGGCAAATTCTAGATAGAGCTCTAATTGCCAATGAAGCAGTGTGGTGGCTTAGGAAAACAAAATAGAAAGTTGCATTGCTTAAACTTGACTTCCAGAAAGTATTCGACACAATTAGATGGAGCTTCCTAGAAGAAAATGAGGTTCGGATCAGTATGGAGATCATGGACCATGCAATTTGTTTCAACAGCATCCATGTCAATCTTACTCAACGGAGTACCAACTATGCCATTCAAAATGCAAAGGGGGCTAAAACAAGGGCACTCACTCTCACCATTTCTATTCTCGTTAGTTGTTGAGTCCTTTAATCGGATGCTATCAGTATCTAAAGAACACAGGAGGATAAGGGACATTGACATTGGCCATGATAAAGTGGAGCTTTCCCATCTTCAATTCGCAGATGATACAATAGTGTTCACTTCGATGAATCTGGAGATCCTGACAAACTATAAATACATTCTAGCATGCTTCTCGGTTATGTTAGGGCTCAACATCAACTTCAGCAAATCAGCTTTCATTCCTATGGGATGCAACGAAGAGTGGACCACACAAGCCCAACAGCTCCTACAGTGTCAAATTGTAAAGCTACTGATTTTCTATCTGGGCATTCCCCTTGGTGCCAACCTGAAGATATGGGAAACCTGGAATCCTATGCTTAAAAAAGTGGAGAACAGATTGGCCATTTGGAAGGCTAGGCTCATCTTAAGAGCTAGTCACTTGACATTGATTAAATATGTCCTAAACTGTCTGCCAGCATACTACTTAAGCCTTTTCAAGATTCTAAAAGGTGTGGTAAGGAAGATCATTAGCTTCCAAAGGCGTTTCTTTTGGGCTTCCAGTACTTCCAGGAATGGTGTCCCACTAATACCCTAGGAGGTTATACAGCGGCCAAAGGAGTTGGGTGGCCTTGGGGGTAGGGGATTTCACTATCCAAAACACCGCTCTATTGTTTAAATGGTGGTGGAAATTCTCAGATGGCCCCACACCCCTTTGGAAGAAAGTTATATGCTCTAACACAGGCTTACCCCCAACGCCCCAATGAAATCCCTCCCATCGATGGGTTCGCCTAGCATTTGGAGACAGCTATCTGACTTGAATTAAGTTGGAGAAGTAGTTCAACATCTAATTATGTCTGGGCTGAGGAGGAGAGTGGGAAATGGTATGAATACAAAGTTCTGGGAGGATTTCTGGATAGGGGAGGGCTCGCTCAGGATAAGATTCCCGTAGTTATTCTCGATTTCTACCTAGAAAAATTGCTTTATATCGGAAATGGGGATTTGGGATTCAGGCCTTTGGCAATGGAAGCTTCATTGGCGAAGATGACTATTCGTCTAGGAAGAAAATCTTGTTGCCAACGTCCTTCTTATCCTTGACCAACACAACCTCATAAAAGGGATGAGTGATGCGAGTGTGTGGGTTCATAACAGTTCTAGCAATTTTGTTGTTTCCTCGTTTTCCTTGCAGGTGTTTAAGTCTTTGGCCGGGTAGTCTTCAAATTGGTCGGCAGGGAGGTTAGCCTAGTCGGGGGTTGCTCCCCCTCGTGCGGAGCTCCTTATGTGGTTTATCTTGCAGCGCCGACTCAATACCAAGGAGAGATTACACAGGATTAGATGTCTTCAGGGGGCAGATATTTCATGCACCTTCTGCTCTTCAGAGGATGAAACTCTGGATCACCTTCTCTTCACATGCTCGTTATCTTATATGATTTGGTCAAGATGTGCTTCTTGGTGGAATTTGTCTTGGTGCCTACCAAGAGACCCGATGGCCTTCTTCGAGGCTTGGATGGGAGCCCTGGTTATTGGCTTTGATAAAAAGCTTTGGCTGTGCCTTTTGTTCGTGGTGTGTTGGTTTTTGTGGTGGATCAGAAACCGTATGCTCTTTGACATAAGAATAAAACATTCACACCTTTTGAGGTGAGAATAGAAATACATAAAAATTTGGATATATAGTTTTATTGAGAATGCTTTGTTCCAAAAAATAAATTTTCATACCGTGAAATAAATGTAAGAATAAAACATTTTCTACTTATTCCCAAAATTAAGTAAACATACATCAAAACAAATGCCTTCTTATCTCATGCTAGGGAAAATTGAATAAGGATTGTAGTCTAGTACACAAGGAAAAATGGAATAGCGCAAGGTTACGAAAGATTAAAAGCACGATTGATACTAAAAGTAGCGTAAGTTTCAATTACTGACGGTAAGCAAGATTCTGTAAATAATTGCTGCTTCGATGTAAACAGAAAAACTGTCTTTGCGGCTACCCTTGTTACGCAAATAAAAAAGAATAAGTTAAAGCAGCGTAAGGTTCTGTTTTTCCAATTCAATTTGTCATTAATAGAATGCACGCAATGCAGTCCACAGATAAATTATTCTCCGCATAAAACAGTATATTCTCTCTATATGTTGGTTTCAAGCATATATGCTGATTCGGCTGAATTTTCTTTAACATCAACCCGTATAGATGCTATTTTGGGTCACAAAAACCTTGACAATATCTTATATCATGCCTTAATTTTCTGTCTAGTTATAGTTATATAGCCTTCCATTGAATGAATATTGTGATTAATAATCCTTGAAGATACATTATAATTGAAATTAAAATATGTTGTACTATTGATATTTTTAGTTAGTTAGTTTCAAATCATGCTTTTAAACTTACCAAACACTTCCAAAACTACTTATTTATATATCGTCTGCATGAGAATCAATGAATTCAACCTAAGTCACGGTGATGCATAAATAGAAGGCGGACTAAGTTAGACAATCCATTTTGGCATGTGTATGATTTGATTCTATAGACTTAAAGAAAGCATAAAAATGTAACCATTAAAGTGGAAAAATGTTACTTCTAAAAGCAATTAATTCATGTTGCAAGAAGCAACTTTCTGAGAATGAGACCTTTCCATATACATACAGGATTTCTCAATTACAACATTAGCAAATGGCAAAGTTTTCCATTTTTCCATAATAATGATGGTTAGCTCTCTAACAAAAGAGCCCAAAGAAACTCAACACATATCAATACTTTTTTCCATCATTCTTGAGGCCCCTGATAAGTTCTAAACACCCAAAAGATTATGTAAGCTTGAAATGTCCATCATCTCCACAACACAAGAAGTACAACATACAACAAAACCTTTGTTCTTCAATCAATGATTGAGCCAACAACATAGAAGAGAGGATCACTTCCTATATATATATATATATCATCGATGATGATGATGCTTGCCGGTGTTCAAGGGAGAAGCCCTCATGCTCTTGGACTGTGTGTAGGTGATCTGTGGAGTTCCGTCCGATTTCTTTTTTCGCCTTGCTTGCTGTGACAACCGAGAGTGATATGACAGTATCGCAAGGTCGTTGAGATCCTGAAGTGGAGTCAGAGCCTTAACAACTTCATCCATGTTAGGCCGGCACTTGGGGTCTCGGCTGAGACAGTTATAGGCTAGCTGAGAGATCTTCTGCACCGCTTTTAGGGAGTAATTTAGTTCCAGGCGAGGATCAACAAGCTGGAATAGTTTTCTCTTGTCGGCTAAGTATGGCCTAGCCCATGAAACAAGGTTTTGTTCCCCGCTCGGGCGCTTCTTGTCCATCGATCTTCTTCCTGTTAAAATCTCAAGTAGCACAACTCCGAAGCTATAAACATCACTCTTAGCTGTCAAGTGTCCTGGTAAAGAAAAAGAATAAGAAACCAAACAATTGGTTAGCTCTAAAAGGTCTTAGAACGGCTTCTTCTTAGCCACATCATGGTTGGGATCAAATCATCAGAATGTCAACAAATCTCAGCATATTTAAACAATGTGATGCTCTATTCAAGCTCTTTCTTTTCCTTGACACTGGAAATTATGTTCAAAGGTGTCATTAGAGTTTATTATTCTTGCTAGTTAGCATGTTACCAATCCCAGTGATCGCGTTGAATTCTAGGCGATGCTTATGTGTTGCCAAGATTGGGAATATTGAAGTTAACCATGTTGACAACATGCACTGCATTTTTGCATAATGTTTCTGCTTTGTGACAGATATTATAATCCATTGTGTGATTTTAGCACAGGATTTATAGAGGAACTAGTGTGTCCTAAAGAGTTATCTTGTCATTTCAAGCTACTTGCTGCTGCATTCTTACCTGTCATGACATATTCCGGAGCAGCATAGCCGTAAGTTCCAACAACTCTGGTAGAAACATGTGTCTTGTCTCCTTGAGGACCTGCTTTCGCTAGACCAAAATCCGAAAGCTTCGCATTATACTCCTGTACAACGAAACATATTGATAATTAATCCAAAGAAAGATGAAAATCTTCTCAAGGTTTCTAATATCACAAGCCGCATACCGTATCAAGCAAAATGTTTGATGTTTTGAAATCTCTATAAATGACTGGTTCTGGACCATTGTGGAGGAAGGCCAATCCTTTTGCTGCACCAAGTGCAATCTTAATCCTGTTGGACCATGGAAGAGGTACAGTTCCTTCAAAATGCAGGCAACATCAGCACTTTTATTGTAAGATACAGGGATTAGGAGAAAATCAAGAAGAGAACAAGTTGTAATTGTGAGAGATCTATCTGCTTATAAAGAATATGGAAGCCATGAGAGGGAAAAGGCAAAGAAGAGTGAAAAAAAAGAAAAGTGATTACAGTGATTTAGAATACATTTTAGAAAGATTATGACCTTGTGAAATTTTTTTAAAAAAAAAAAGCGATTCTGCAAATTTCCCAAGGCATCCAGTAAATACTGAAATATAGTATATAGAATACATAGATTTTCTAGTTCAGTTAATGAATAACTTCTATTTTATTTAGTAACTCTGCGGAGGATTTCCAATGACCATGGAGAGTACAATTTCCAATGGCTAATACTAATAAAGCACGTCATGAAACGATAAAAACATATGAAGATGAACAAAGAACTCGACAAATATGCATCAAAGGAAGTTACAGATTAACCAAACCAGATAACTTTGTATTGTGTGTCAATTCATTGGTTTTGGTTTGTTCTTCAAGCAACAAGGAACCATTTGTGCTACAAACCTAGAAATCATCATCATACAATCTCTGGATATAACATTCGTTACGATTCTCATGTAGTAGTAAGTCAAGGCAGAAACTCACTTCTGAACAGATGATTCTCTAGACTTCCGCGGGTCATAAACTCATAAACAAGAAGCCTCTGATCATCCTCAATGCAGTAGCCAATGAGTTTCACAAGGTTAGGATGGTGAAGCTGTCCAAGAAAGTCAACTTCAGCCTGCACTAACAAAAAATGCTAAGTTACACAATTCTAGTCTCCACCATGTCCTAAACAATTCCTTATGCTTTTTTCAATCTACTAACCCAAAGCAGGATATTTTACTAACCACCCATTCTCTATGGCCCTGAAGACCATCTGGCTTCAAGCTTTTGACGGCCACCGTAACCCCCGACCCGGGTTTCGCCGGGGCCGTTCCGTCTTCCTCAATCCATCCTTTGAAAACATAACCAAATCCACCCTCCCCAAGTATGCTGTCAGGTCTGAAATTCCCAGTTGCAGCTTTGAGTTCTTGAAATGTAAATTGAAGGAGCTGGCAAGGAGCCTTATTTTCCTGAGGTGGGGGATCAGCAGGGTTATCAGAAGATATTCTAGCTTCATTCGGATCACATAGTTCTCGATTGCTAGCATTCAGGTATCTTGTCTCAGTTGCTGCAACAATTATAAAGAATGTGAAGGCTTCATTCTTGAGATTTCAACCACTTAGTACATGAAGAAGATTATAGTTGCATTTAGCTTGGTTTTGGGATCTGATAATGTAAATACTAAATAGAATAAACGAAGTACAAAAATAATTGGGTGGAAAAACACATTTTTTTCATGATTTCAACCACAAAATTGGTAGCCCAATTGAGAATAAGTTAATATTGAAAAATCCTTCTGAATTTTCCAAAAGGGACTAAATTTTTTCTTCTGTTTTCCCACTCTCAGTCATGATATGCTTTAAGCGTGTAGAACAGCAGGATGAGGGAAAAGGGCACTGGCAAAGCAATAAAGCATAGCGAGAAAGCAGGTAAAAAAAACAAAAAACAAAAGATGCATCTTTTTTCAAACTACCCACATCATAATTGAACTCCATAAACATGCCTGCCAAAGAAAAAAAGCAACTTTCCCTGAAAATTCCATGATTCTAAGCAAGCCCAGAAACAAAGTGCTGCAAAACAGCTCAAACTTGTCGCGGATTAAGAGAAAGGCAAAGAAAAAGGGAAGAGACAGAGAGCTTCAGAGAGAGAAAAACAGGGGAGAGTCATAAGGTGTGTAGAGCTCAAATGGAGCAAGCATTGCTTGAGGTTCAAAAATCAGACAGAAAAAAATAAACTGAAATTTTCACCAAGCAGCTATGAATGTTATATACCTGCATCATAAACGAGACTAGTACGAGGGATAGTGTTAGCAGAGTCTCTTGAAGAAGCTGAAGGTTTGCACGCACCTCTAACGCCGCGTTTAAGGGCACCCCAGCAACCGCACTTCTTCTCCATCTCCATGCCTCTTTCTTCTTCTTTGGTCACTGCTTTTTCATTTCATGGGTTTGCATAAGAGGGAGATGATGCTACCTGAGAGGGAAGAACAGAGCACACTAGCCATGGCTGCAAGAGGAAAAGGAGAGCAGAGAACAAAGAAATTGAGTGATAGAAAGAGAAAGAGAAAGAGAGAGAGAAAGAGAAAGGGTGAGGGTGGTGGTGGTGTTGCTTTGTGTGTGTGTGTTTGTGTTGGAGACTGCAGGCATCATCATCGCCATCATCGCGGTGTGTACAAAAAGAACACTTTTTTCCCACCACCTTTTGTGTGGGGGATGGGGGAATGGGTCTCACACTCTCTCTCTCCTCCCCTGTTTTTTACCTGCTTCAAGATTCTAACTTTCAGTTTACCATAAAAACATGAGATATTACTAGCCAGACTTAATGACTCAAGTAAAATTTTCATTATGAGTAAATAAAAGAAGTTATATTTAATTATTATTAAAAAACATATAATGCATCTAACTTTAAAAAAGGAATATAAGATATTAGTATATCAGTACTAGATTCAATCAATTGGTTATATACTTTTTTTTTCTTTTAATAGGTTTTTGAATTTGTATAGTGTTCTTTTGGTACAATAAATCAAGATTGTTAAAACGAAGATATTGTGTAAGATCGAAAGAACAAATTAAAAATAAAATGTAAATTTGTAACACGATTTTAATTGTATTTGTATGAATGTACCGAGGTAGGTTGTTCCCCGGTGCAAATCGAATCTTGGAGCTTCTCTACTAGTTTGAGGTCGTCGGGATGGGTACCTGCAAGGACTCTGACGCTCAAGTCAGTAAAGGTTCGGAGTAGTAAGAAGATCAACGGTAATTGGGTTCTAGGCGTACCTGGTGCGTTGCTTAGGGTTGAATACATGAGTGGCGTCCGTGAACTTCGCCATTTTGGGAATCTTTTCGTTGAGTCCGCTCCTGTATCTTTATCAAACTCTGTGAAGGTCTTTTAGAAAGATTTTTTGCAAACGGGTTGCCCTTTTTGAGCCCATTAGTCAGGCCCATCAATACTGTCTGTGGCTGCAAATCTTTGACCTGAGAGCATTCGTCGTAGAAGCGGTCTAGGTATTGACGAAGGGATTTGTCTCTTCTTTGTATCACGCCTAAGAGGCTTACTGCCGTCTTATGTTTTGTTCTCCTCGTAGTGAAATTAGCCAGGAAACTTTCGGCTAAATTGTTGAAGCATTGGATGCACTTGGGTGGGAGTGCATTGACCAACACCAACGCTCCTTTCCTCAGAGTTACTGAGAAGGATTTGCATTGGATGGCGTCGGAGGCTCCATCCAAGATCATCCTGTGACTAAAAACATCTAAATGATGCTAAGGGTCTATAGTTCCGTCATATGGTTCCATATTCGTTGGAGGACGGAATTTGTGTGATGGCATTGTATTGAGAATTTCGTCAACGAAAGGATTGTTATCCTTCCCTTTCGCCTTCTTCACCCCTATGCGTGCCTTTCAACTGTGTGGGTGTTCACCTCCACAGACAGCCTGTACACAGATTCTTGTGCTTTTTCGTTTGTCAACGATTAGCTCTGACCATCACCGCGGTTAAGACCATCGATGTGGCGTTCTCTCTCGCGAGCCTCTAGTATGACCTATTTTTGTATCCACTCAGTGTCTTTCTTGGCTTTGTCAGCTGCAGCGTGGATTTCTCTTTGCTTCTTCCTTTCCTCTTTTGCCTGTGCTAGTTGCTGTTGTCAGACGTGCAATCTTCTCTACCTAGGTCCTGACCACATCAGCAAGGTCGGGGGGAGGGGCCAGATCAGTGTCAATAGTTGGGTCTTGTGGTAGACTGGGTGGTGGGGAAGGGATTCGTTCTGGGAGAGGTGGGGGTGCCACTGGCTCGGGAGGGGGTAAAGGTGGCTGGGAAGGTAGAGCATGGGTCCTTATGGATATTGATCCGCCTGTTATCCTGGATGTTGCGACATGGTAGGTTTTCCTGATGAGCTTGGGAGGCATGGTGGCAGGGATGTTTTATGGTCCGAATAGATGTGGAATGCTGTGAAAAAGGTCCCCACAGACGGTGCCAATGTACCGAGGTAGGTTGTTCCCCTGTGCAAATCGAATCTTGGAGCTTCTTTGCTAGTTTGGGGTCATCGGGACAGGTACCTGTAAGGACTCTGACGCTCTAGTCATGTAATGGTTCGGAGAAGTAAGAAGATCAAGGATAATTGGGTTCTAGGCGTACCTGATGCGTTGCTTAGGTTTAAATACCCGAGTGGCACCCGTGAACTTCGTCATTGAGTTTGTCTTCAAAGATCATGGAGCGTTGTTCGCCGGAAGGAAGATATCACGGACCGAGAATCTCTCTGGCCGTTGAGGGGGCGCTTAAGTCAGGTCAGGTTGATCCGTGGACTTTCGAGTGTAGTGCTTCGGGTCGGGTTGATCCGCAGACCTTCGGGTGTAGTGCTTCAGGATAGGCCTTTATGGCCCAGTCCATAACAATGACGGTCCGATTAGAGTGATAATATTGAAATCGTCTAACATCTTTAAACTCGTAAAATTCTAAGATTTAAATTAAGATTTTACCAACATTGTAATGAATTTGTGTAATGTGAATTAAAAAAAAAAGAAGTAATATATAAGAGAAACATGTATCACAGAGTAAGCTAATTTGTTTTTGAAAAAAAAAACTAATTTGTTTTGAGTTAAGATAAATTCTTATCTCCTTTGTGAGCGGAAACTGATTCTCTTGTGATATTTTATTTATTTGGTTTTATATAAAACAGTGTTATTGACAAAATATAAAGATAATAGATGTTGATAGAGAAAAGATTATGAATCTAAGCTTTTTTTTATTATTATCTTTCTTTAAATATGTCCTAAGATATTTACTTCTTTATTTACAAATATCATTTCACTTTATTGCATACAAAATAATAAAATGGTAGGTAATTAAGTATCAGTTTCATTATTTGCACACCACAAAAATTAACATCTTGTGCACATCACGCAAAGAAACAAATATTATAAAGTAGGGAAAACAAACATGACAAATTAGAGAAATAATCATTATCAAACACATAAACATACAATGTTTATTTCTCTATTTTGTAATATTTGTTTCTTTGTATAAGTGTACACATAGATGACCCATAAAGTTGATATGGCAAAAGGTAAATAAATTAGGGGTTAAATATGTTTTTGGTCCCTACAAATTTTAAAATTTGTGTTTTATCCCTCAAAAGTTTTTCATTAGAAAATCATCCCTCTAAAGTTTTTTTTTATTCTCCGTGGCCAAGTTTGATTGTTAACCGCTAATGTGACAATTTACTGGGTCACACAAAATTGACATATAACATTGTAAGTGACTTGTTGCGTAACAAAATTAATTGTCATATCAGTAGTTAATAACACAACTTGATGACAATAAAAAAAAATTAGAGGAACAATTTTTTAACAATTTTTTTTTAAATAAAACATAAAATTCACAATTTTTAAAGAATTAAAAATATATTTAACCATTAAACTAAGATAATCTTTTGTTCTCGAACTAGTTATAAGAATTTCTCTTGACTTTTGTATGGTGGGTTGTTAATTACACCTGGGTGATCCACAAAGTTGATGTGGTATAAATAAATCAAACCAAAAACAATTCTTTTGAATACCTAAAATTTTTGCTGTGATCCTTCCTTTCTTGCAATTATTTGGTGGCAATGGCGTTTGAGGAACCGCCGAGTAATTGGCGGTGCTAACATGGCTCATCTTGCTATAGTGTCATGTACTGATTTTAATTTGTTTTAAAAATAAATGTATGTAATGTGATGCGGTTATGAACGAAGTGGTAACTAAGATTCATGTTATACATTTTATTCAGATTTTTGTACTCTTTTTTTTTTTTTTTAACATTAACGTATTGTACCGCTGCCTTACATGATAATTAATATGCATTGGTACTGGGGGAGATTTCATTGGCTTCTCATGATCTTCTTTCCTCTCCCGTATGTTTTTTAAGATTTTGATATCATCGAGGAATCTTTGACAGTACGATAGAAGCAATAATTCGGAAAAGAAAATTTATAATAACATCTCAATAAAAAAAAAACAATCTCCCACCTATTTTTACCAAATTTATAATATTGATATTATCTAGAACGTTTTTAGCATTGGACTAAATAAAATAATAATAATAATAAATGAAAATAGGACATTTTGAAATCGTTAGGTTGTGTTTAGTATTATGGATAGAATAAAAAGACAAAGACATAGGATGAGACAAAAAATTTATGTTTTAACTTTAATAAATTAAAAATATATAGATAATATTTTTTTTATCGTATCTTTGCTCATTGTTTTGAAAAGGCTAAATGAAAAGATTACTGCTGGGTTATAATATCTAAAGCATTTTGATTGATTGGTGGTAAAAAGAAAAAACAGGCAAAAAGGGGGTTATGGCAGTATTTCACAATTATACTGGATTAGTTGTAGTTTCTAGAAGGATGCTTAAAGATTATTTATCCCATCAATCTTATTTATAATCACAAAAGTTTAACGATCCAAAACGGAAATAGCAAATAGATAGATTCCATAAAAAGACAAGGATAGGAATATTATTGGAGGGCTTGCTATGCAACATATAATTCGTTATTGGGCACCGAACGAGCATAAGGGACTTCCCCACATTGCTTTTTCACTTTCCCTTTTCTTCTTATACGTGGAAATTAAAATTAGGTCATTTTTGTAAGAACATGATACAATTTACTTGGGTTCGTTGTGGATCATATACATTGCAATATATCAATTACTTATTTCATTAAGATTATATGTTTATAATGTTAAATGATATTTTAAATAATTAATGTGTTATTATATATAAGATTCTTTATGAATTCGAGTCTATAATAACATTGTTTTATACAGAGCATCTTGTCGCAATTGATCCGCAAAAAGAGTTTGCGTTATGTAAGGCAATCTCCAAAAGCTTACAATTAGGCGTCAATTAAGTTAAAATAATTAAACAATGCAGAGCCATATTATGGTTTGGTCAAAACTAAATAGAGAGATGGTCAAGAGCATATTTGAGTGCAATCCCATCACTCTTTCTCTCTCTAGGCAGTGAGGTGAAGATATATTCCTACATGGATGAGCAATGGGTCTATAATAGTAGGTTGGTTTTCTCGTGAAGGGGTATATTATATTATATATCTAAAGAAAAGAGTGGGTGGGAAAGGATAATTTCTTTAAGGACATAGAACTTAAGGTTTTGTCCATTGAGATATTTTATCATAAACGTAATTCTATCACTTCATATTTATATATATTTATAATAAAGTTAATTTTATTAACTTTATGAGTCCATTAATTTTATCATGAGCATGCTTATAAATGAATTGATACATTTATATTTATCTAATAATTATTTTTAGCACTATGTTGGGCATGCCATTAAACATATTTCAATCTTCATTTTAAGATATTTTTTTCACTTAAAATTAAATATTATTTGATATGATCAATATTATATCTAATGTGATAATTTATGATCATGCAAATATATATATTTTTTTGTGGGAAAGAGGTGAAGGAGGGTGCTTGGTGAGAGGTCATTTCATCAACCAACTATAAACAAAATTGTATTCTATGAAGCTTTTGGCGATGGAAAGCAATTTGAGATCCTATTCTTTTTATTCTACACTGTGTGCTTGCAACTTGACAAGCCTTGTTGGAAAGGAGTGATGCCAATTGCCCCCACTAACTATGTGGGTCCTAATAATTGGACCCCACCATATAACACTCACTAAATTAACAAATAGAAGAGACATATATGTATATATATACACACAGCATGATGAGGGAAGGAGGGGTTTTTTTGGAATAGTGACCAGTGTAAGGCACTCAAGTTAACAAGCCAAATAATTGGCATGAGAGAAAGAAAGAAAAGAAAAAAAGTTGCTCACAACTAGACTTTTTTTTCAGATATAATGTATCGCACAACAAATGTGCCTAAGACCTTTTGAGTTGGATTGAGTGCTAACTCCAGAACTATTGGGGCCATTATCTAGGGCCCAAATATCCAATTAGTTTTCACACTTCACCTCATCACCAGATTCACAAGCAAATAGTACATTGTAGTATAGTATGTAATACGTTAATCAAATTTACTTATTAAGTTATTGTATGCATCTAATTAAACTAAATGCAAAAGCGGTGAACCATTTGGGGTAACATGGTTCCGTCCACATCTAGTCAAGCATCAACACCATCATCATCATGCATTGAACCAATAGTGTCAGGGCTACGGACGCAGGAGATGCCATTGGAACCAAAGGATATATATGTGTGGAGTTGGAAATCGATCTTGTAATATATTTTTTTTTCATGTGATAATATTATGTTAGCTTTTTGACCATTAATTTCTTAATTATTTATGTTATGCATGAATCTCGTATTTACAATGAATGATGAGAGATTAAATATGACTTTGTCATATGAAAAACATAACATGAGATTATCCATTTTCGTGTGGAGTTTGTTAACTTCCATAATTTTATATAAAGTTTATTTTGGACACAAAATACCTTATACTCATTTCTCATCTTAACTTATAGTAATGGATAAACTCATAATTTTATTGTCAACGTTAATTATTCACTTAACCTTTTATCTTACCTAAATAATGTTTTCTCTTTTGTCATTTACTTGAACTTATTTTTCTCTTACAATGACTAATACATGAAAGGTTAAAATTAAGAATGTTATTATATGTAAGTAAATATTTAATATATATTATTATAAAGGATATTACTTTGATACTCTATCAAATTCATAACCGTTAAAATATAAAAATGTATGATACCCTTATAAAAACATAGGCACCGAAGAAAAATTCTATTATAAAATATTTCTATGTATATATATTTTAAAGTTTTTTTACGTGAAAAAGAAAACTACAAGCAGAATTTTACAGAAAAAATGTTATTAAGATGTTATTACTTACAAATTTTATATTACGTATACATGTCAGATAAAATTAAAAAAGAATATTATTCAACTAAAAATAATGTATAGAGTGAGTAATAACTAAGTGAGAGAAAAGAAAATTTTAATTGAAGATACAAAATAGAGAGAAAGAGTTGAAATGTAATTAATGTAGATTCAATAAAATTACATTATTAGTCAAAACAAAATGTTGAGTTAGTAAAAAAAAAAAAAGAGTAGATATTTATGGCTAAAATAATATATGAATATTGTCAATTTTCACATGAACACGTGGAGGTTTGCAAATTCACACACACATATATATATATATAAAAAAAAGATATCTTACAATAATACGTCATTTATGTCCAGATGTTGCGTGCTTTCTTAACATTTCACACCGCTATCAGCAAACTACCTCTTTTTTCATATACAAAGTAAAAACACAATCAATAACTGACAATGAAGCTCGTAGCGGACCTTTCTACTCATTAACAAATGCCATGGGAATGTTAAATGAAACATATACCCAATGAATAGTAATGGTGCATTATTCTAAATTTATTATTAATGCAGTAAAAAGTATATATAACCATGCTCCATGGTCTTGGCTTTTTAACTTGCCAATTTTCACTTTCATGCTCTTAGCTTTTAATTTTGTTTCCTCCGGACAAAGATAAAACCCATAAAATATCGCCCACACTAAATTATAAACCAATAAATTTTCTTTTGTCCGACCTTCACAAATGTACTCATAAAGTAGAAATTGAAAGAAAAAAGAAGTATATAATGCTACTTAAGAAATAAGAGTAGTAGATTGATAGAGAGGGAGGGTGAAAGAGAAATTACCTCATTTATTGTCAAACTTGAATTGATTCGAGCACCATATCT
Source organism: Nissolia schottii (assembly GCA_003254905.1). NCBI lineage: Eukaryota > Viridiplantae > Streptophyta > Magnoliopsida > Fabales > Fabaceae > Nissolia > Nissolia schottii. Next base: position 25,986 of record QANU01005381.1, read on the forward strand.
CCCTTTTATAATAGTCCAATAGCATAATATGGAATCGTTATGGGTCTAATAATCATATAATTTCAATTACAAAATGAAAAACGTCTCCAACACCTAACTTATTAACCTACTCAATACTATGAATGACATTTGACATTTTTCATATATTTTATAAATTAATTTGTTAAATTTCTCAAGCATTATTACAAAATGAAAGTATATACCAGAAATTAAAAAAAAAGGTAAAGATACAATATTTCACAATTTATGAGAAATTAAAAATTAGATTAACCTTACATCATGTGCATGGCACGTGATTACCATGTGACTAAGTTAACTATTACATCAGTATTTAATGGTCCAATGGATAGCAGGAACTAAAACCTTTAATGAAAGATAATTTTCTAACAAAAAGTTTATGAGTAATAAAAATAAAAAAAATCAAGATTTATGAAAAACTAAAACTCTAAATTAACCCTTTCTATATTGTATTATGTTTGAGATATATTCATACACGAGTTCATGCTTCTAAATCTAGGCATGATTAATTACAGACCATACCATAAAAAATCTAGCGACTAGTGACAAAATGTAGGTTGGTGTAAGAGTTGGCTTAATTTATATAAGGTATGTATAAAATTTTATTCACCCTCTAGCTTCAGCTTTCTCTTATGCTTTCTCCGCTGATCACGCAAACCTGAAACCACATTCCAGAATTTAGACCAACTAGAAGCACAAAAATTATACTTAGCCATAGGAAATTACACTTGAACGTGGGAGAAAAATAAATTAATATTGAAATGTGAGAATTTTGTAAAAATTATTAAAATGTGATATTTTTTTTTTTGTAAATTGTCACATTTTGTGACAATTTATGTCATTATTTTTTTGGTAAATTGCTATTTTTGGTGGCAATTTATCCTCCGTTTTTTAGATAAATTGTCATTTTTGTGGTGATTTATACCACCATTTTTTAAATAAATTATCACTTTTTATGATGATTTGATATAAAATCTCACATTTTAATATATTATGAAAATTAAATCATAATGTTGCTTCTTCTTTTTTATTTCTTTTATCCTACTTAAATTTTTTAGCTACAAAAAAAAAACTAGTAAAGAAGAAAAGAGATGTGTTCAGGCTAAACAATTACGTTTCTTCTCCTCTTTTCTCTTCCTTTTTAAATTTTACATATTTCTCCGTTTTTCAGTCAAATCTTTGTCATCAATACGTACATGTCGGAAGAGAGAAATATCTATTTATGGAGTATATTTAATGCGTAGTCCATAAACATTATTAGTTATAAATTTTAAAATTTTAATTTAAAATATTTAAAAAAAAGAGACAAAATACTTAAAAATAATGATTAAAAGTGTTCATGAAATACACATTAAATGTGCTTTATAAACACAAATATTTATCGTGGAAAGAAAGGGTCAAATGAAAGAAAAAAAGAGTAAAACATAAGCTTAATATAACCCTAAAAAATAAGCATTCCGGACATTCCTGTTAAAGAAAATTAGATACTCAAATATACATACAAATTAAGAAAATATATCAAATTTAACGTAAAAAAAAAAAAAAAACAAACATGCCATAAAACCACATGTTAACCCATCACAAAAAGAGTTCGATCTCTCAAGATAGTTTTTTCAGTCAAACTTTGTTAGTGATGCAGTAGTTCATGAATACACAGTATGAACAACTTAACATTGACAGGATCAAATTTACAGAGCAATAACAACGGGCCAAATATGAAAAAGGTGAACATTTTTTACCTCTTCACCGGCACTCCGAAGTGGCTGAAGTGCTTCCACACAATCTTGACCAATCACAACCAATTTCCCCTTTTTCTCTAATGCTGAAGCTGAAACAGGAAAGGCCTATGCAAAAATGGTATATATATATAAATATATATATATATGCATTAAGAATTAATTAAATCAATATCCGTGCTCTACGTCGTGTCTTCCCCTACAATAAAAATAAAATAAGAATTGCACTCTATCAAAACAATAATAAGCAACTACTCTGGAGTAAGAGACATAACAAATATGGTAAATAAATTATAGGAAGTACCAGAGTGGGGAAAAAATCATAATAAGGTTAATACCCCTGCTACTAAATATTGATGTGAAGATGTTTTTGATTGTAAAGGACGTGAAATCGGCATATTGAGCTCCTGCAATGTGTAACATTTCAGAAGAGTTAAATAAATTCGAAAAAATGTTTTGGGAGGGGATAATGGCTTCCATTTGTTTGTATTTGCTAATAAGATATTTTTGGGTGGACACATCCCTAAAAATTTTTCCTTAGACATACATAACAAGCTATAAGTTTCACAATATTTATTAAAGATATGTTTAATTACTTGCGAGACCTATTACAAATTTGTGTGTGTTTAAGAAACGTGTCTACCCAAAAATATCTCTTTAGTAACTTGTTCCTGCTCACTGTCGTAATTTTCTGTAACTATCTCCACCGAATCAGCGTTCTGATTAAAGCAGCTTTTCCCGTCCTTCACCTAAAGGAGAAATAGAATTCACACATAACATATCTGGTCAACACAAGAACGAAGCATTGGCATATTTTGAAACTCAATGAGAAAGACAGTTAGAAAGGAAGTATTAAAGCAAAATAGAAATTAACTCTTTAGTGGGAAAAGTAAGGGCATAAAACAAGATCTGCAAGTCAGGTTTGGTAAATTACTATCAAAACCATTTCAAAACATATACAAAAAAAAAATATACATCATTCATAGTAACTAAAACTGGTTGCATGAACGAAGGCCAAAAGGAAACGATCGTTTTAGAACTTCTGGCATGTATGAGTTCTCTGTTGGACAGCGAAAAGGTGTCCTGTACATACAACCAAGTTAATAAACAGAATTCTTAATTATCTGTATCAGGCTTAATGAAGGAATAAGAATTACTGCCTTATTAATTGCAAGTATATATTATTTAGTTAAATCAATTTTTTAAAAACATTGCATAACTAATTCTGCTACCTTCTCAAGAGATCATTATTTTTCTTTTTCTTTTTTTGATACAACAATATATCATTAAAATAACAGCTAGAGTACAACTTTAATATATATAACGTAGATACTTATAATTAAACGGAAAATTTGCTTCAAAAAGTAACCCTAGGAAATGAGTTCCGCAATGAAGCAAACTTTGACATATCTCTTGATGAGTAGAATCTCCAGCTCTATTTGCACTTATACGACCATATTAACTTTAATTATGAGATAAAAATAATAAGAATATGATTTTTATCCACTGTTTTACATTGTCAATCAACCAGAAGTTAACATATTAACATAAGTGGTTGATGTTCTCTCTTACTCATTTAAAAATTATGCATATTAACAAATATGATTGGATGACAATATAAAATAATTTATACTATCTATAAATAAAAATTATACTCAAATAATAATTAGAAAGAGTGATGGGACAAGAATCACCCAAACGATTTTGGTGGACACATCAATCACTATGTGATCTAAAATTGGGTTATACATTGCAATTTTGACAAGCGGTTGCTCATTGCCGACTTGACTGTGTAAAACTATGGACTCAATGTTCATGCGTAAATCAAAAATAAAAAAAGAAAAACCAAAATAATAATAATAATATAATTATAATAATAATAGTAATATCATAATAGTAATTTAAAAAAAAACACACAAAAAAACATGCCCTTGGTAATGTGTAGGTAGTAAATTTCGCTATTTTTAGTTTTCGGCTTTTCGTGTTGTCTCTGGCCTGTTATTCAAAAAGTCTCCTTCCTTCATTTAATTTTTCTTTTTGTCTGTTCATTTTGGGTTAAAAAATGTTTGGTTCTCAGATTTTCAGCTTTAGTTGGACTCACAAGCCTTTTTTGTCCCATAGAGGCCGTGCTGTGGTCGAGGCCCATTTTCCGTATGTATAATTAGAAACAAAAATTAAATGGCTACCAGACCAAAACAAAAAGGGCAAACTTCTAAAAAACAAAAGGGGGACGATATATGAATATAAGTTGGTGTTTGGAAATAATACGGAGTTCGAACCCCTTAATAGATGGTATCAAATTCAAGCATTTTAGAATAGAATAATGCACAAAAATTACATCCATTTTCTTACCTCCATTTTATCAAATTAGCCAATAACACAATAACATGCACGTGCACGAAAAATGTGCATATATCATTATGTTATTAGCTAATTTGATTAAATAAAGGTAAAAAAAATTAAGGTAAGTTTTGTCCTAGAATAATTTATGTTAGGAGAGATCATCACCTTAATTAATAACTATTATAATAACTGGATTATATGCATAGCTTGTAAATAAGTTAGTTGTATTTGGATGTGTAATAATATGCGTGTTTAATTTGAGTTCACCAATAAGTGTAACAGTGTAAAGTCCAATAATCAAATAGGGTATTAACCTAAATAAGAAGTTTAAATGAGAGGGAGGGACAATGCATTCCTCCTTTACCATCTCCCTCCCATCTTTAAAATTACATTTTAGTACACTTTAATGATATATTCTTTTACATTAAAATAAAAACCTTGAAGTAGAAGCACTAACTAATAAAAACATTCATTTTAGTTCTTTAAGTTCACAATTTTGATCATATTAATTCCAAAGTTATGAAAATGACTAATGTTGAATTTGATCAACACTTAGTTATTCCTTGGGGGAGTGGCTAAGGAGGGAGTGGTAAGGAAGAAAATAGTTAAAAATTAATGAATTACGTTTGAGCGTAATTTGATAGGAGGGGGTGGAATGGATAAGAGAAACACCTTGTCCCTCCATAGCCATCCAAAGCCCTCATTTTCTGACCTCCAAATTTGGGGATCAAGGAAGGAAAGGCAAACATGCCCCTTTCTTTTATTCCTTAACAACCAAACAAGAAACCCACTTATACTTGTCCACTTTGTCTTGTATTCCCCTTCCTAGCCATTATTAGCCCTTCCTTTTCACACTTGATAAAACTCCAAAACATAGTTTAAGGTTCTCAAAAAGTCCCTTAAGTTGGCAGTACCAAGTTATTCCTTAAGAGTATGTTTGGATTGGGGGGGTTTTCACGGAGTGGAATGGAAGAGAAGATGGAGCGAAAGGGAAACGAAAATTGAAGATTTTAGTGATTTTTAGTGGAATGATACTATTCCACTCTCTTCTCACACTATTAATCCAAACATTGGGCAGGCCCTCGCGTGATTGCTGCTTCATCTTCTTTTATCCAAAACATTTCCCAAATCGAACATTGCGATTGCGTAGCAGGAAGCTCCCAAAGAAGAAGAAAGAAGGAAATAGAGCAACTTTGATGAAGGGATCGGCGAGGTCTGGAAATTGAGGGGGGAAGCAGAGAGGAGAGTGGGTTGGTCGTCTGTCCATCCCAGTCGGAGAAAGAAAGGAAGGAAGAAAGAGATCCCATCTTCCTCCTCCTCCTCCTCGATCATCACAAGCAGTTGCCGGAGAAGGCGCTACAAAAATGTGGGAATCATCTAGATGCCGCTATCAGGAGCTTGACCGACCTGAAGGTATGCGTTAACAGCTGTTGGATTGAATCTTATTTTTGTTGTTATTGCTGGTGCCTTAATAGTTTTGTTGATTTTACGGTTGCATCAAATCGTAATGAGTCCTGCTAGACGTACACCAAAAAATATACACCATATATACACCATATACTTATATACATAAAGTTTGTGTTTTAATGCCTGTAATGTTTGTGCACTTAAGTAAGTATAATTGAGAATGTCATGTATAAGTTTGTAATGTTTGTGCACTCATGAAAATAAAGTTTGTGCATTATNACAAAGCAATTCCATCCCTGGGCGTTTTCATCCACATGTTTTCTAGTCACACGGTGGCAACTGTTCGTTGGCTGTTCCTGTAGGATAAATAAATAAATAAATAAATCATGAAGAAGGAATATGAGGACCCAAATGCATGGTTGCTGCTGGAGTGCCGTGGCTAGTCTCTAATCAGGATTGTATCTGTGTACTAGTTTCTTTATTTTCCTGGTTAATTCGCTAAAAAAAAGTAAAAGTTATTAGCTTATGTATGTCATACCATTTTTGATTTTTTTGGCTTTAAGTTTATGCAGTTGATGTAATGCCATTTACTGGTTCCCATTCAATTTTGCCTTAATTATTGATTTAAGGATGTACTAATTTAGATAAAGCCATCTATATAAGTGGTGGAAGAGTTCTTCCGTTTCATTTTATAATTGCCTTTTTAAGACACTAGTTATTGATTTAAGAATGTCATACATTTGGCCTACACTTGCAATGATTTGAGATTTGAGGTGTCACAACACTTGTCGAGAAAATAAGTCTTCCTTCTTTCACTCATATAGTTTATGCAGTTAAAAACAAGGAAAATGGATCCCTACGAAAAGGATAAAATCCATACGTTTTACAAATGTTTAGGGCGTAAATGGAAAAATAGAATTAAGAGCTTTCAAGAATCATCTCTCTCAATAGTATCTCAATAATAGTTGATCCAGGAAAAGATAATTTTAATAATTTTATATTATATATTTTTACATAACTAAATCATTATTTTGATAGAGTGATGCTTAGAAAATTTAACTTTTAAGTGTCATATTTACTTGCATATTTTGATAAATGACATTTGACATTTTAAAAGATAAAATAAAAAGTAAAATATTAAGTATCATTTATTATAATATGTACAATATTTAAAAGTTAAGGTATATCAAACATTTGTGAGTGACGTAAATAAAACTTTATCCTCAAGATAATAAAAGTTTACATAGTAGTGGACCACATAAAAGCAAGCATTACTTCGGGGATAAATACTAAAACACTTTTGCTTTTCTTGGCCCTCATTGAAGAAATGGGAGGGAAAAAAAGGAACAAGCAATCCCACCCACAATGAAATTGAGGAAGGTATAACCTGTGCCTTAAAGTTGTTTTGTTAGCCCAAGCATGAAGTTTGGGCCCCTTTACATGTTTTATTTAGTCTTCCTAATTTCATTTGTAAAAGCCTATCATCTTTTTCTCCATTTTTTTCTTATATACTTTTTTTAAGGAAATAGTTGATCAAATTTTGTCCAATATTTGAGGAGACCAATTCCCTCTATTGCCCCACGTATAGATCTACTAGAGACGCAACACGCAAACTATGTTAACAACAGTTTGGCAACATAACTCAATTGTGATACCTATATCTTTATTGTATACCGAACATGTTTTAAATTTGAGGGAGATTTTAAGTCTTTAATGTTCTCATCCTTTGTTTTTCTTATTTGGCTTATACAGTATTAGTTACTCATTCTTACGTTTTGATGTAAATTAATAGTGTTCCTCTAATTATTAATGAAAGGAGTTAAAAACCCACTTTCAATGCTCTATTTTCCCTTTTTTGACCTGACTAGAGTCTTGAGTTAAGCATTTGTCAATTAATTATTCTAATCAACTGAGTAGAGTAGTACTAAGTGACAAAAACAAGGGACAGAAGACCCAAAAATTACTTGTAGCTACTCCCTTGTCCTGTTTTCGGTATCCTTAACATATTCAGCATTTAAAAATACAAGGCACTAAATTAAAAATAAAAAATTAAAAAAAAATAAAAGGCAGAGACCAGAAGCATAATTTAGTCTACTATATTTGAATTGAAAAAAAAGTGTTACCTTTTGTATATAAGGAAATTGCATTCCACTACTACCGAATTAAAAAAAAGGAAAAGGAAAACGCATTTGAAGTAGAAAAAGTAACAGATTCAGGTTTTCAAGAGTTTCAAGAAGCCATCTGCCTTTCAGATCAGATTCAGAATGCCATGGATTCAAGCCTTCAACCATGCTTGAAAATAGGGCGTCCCTCGTGGAAATTAAACAAACCTCGTCAACGTACCTCGTACGTTTCGTCCTAGCATGTGTGACACAGGAAACGATGCCCTGTATTTACGAAAAGTGCATACATTAATAATATCTACATCAATTTATTTTCCCAATTTCATGGAGAAATGAGTAACAACACCCGAACTTCAAGACATTTTATTAGTTTCCGCTACAGAACTCAAACTGTAAACTCAAGAAGAAATAATTTTTGGACTCATTTGTCTTCCAATTCAATTCAATGACGGTTGATACTCATATGATATTTCAATATACATAAAAAAGAATCCACACCTAATACATTGATCTCATTAGGTGAGATCTGTTACATGAACGAGAGGATCTCATATTAATAAAAAATAAATAAAGAAAAACCACTTGCAAAAGGGAAAAGGGAAGAAAACATAGTCATAACTCACAAGCATAGGTTAGAAATTAATCAGGGTTTCACATCACACTACATCACAGCACTATATAATTTCTGCAAGACATGTATACACACACACACACACACACACACAATTTCCGTGGTGAGTGCTTTGATTTTGAGAGGAGAAATGATAGAAAATGGAGTAAGGAGCTACGCGGCAAGGAAGAGCTTTCCTCCGCCACTGATCATCATTCTCTTGAACTCATCAAAATTGACCATACCATCTCCATCCATATCAACCTTCTTAATCATCTCTCTGCACTCTTGGATCCTGATCTTCCCTTCCCTCAATCCCAATGAAGTGAGCACCAAAGCTAGCTCCTCCACAGTTATAAGCCCATCTTTGTCTTTATCAAACACATCAAATGCCTCCTTCAAATCAACCTCACTCCCTATCAATTCATCACCTTCCTCACCCTCTTCTTTTCCTCCCATTTGACTAGTCAACAAGCAGAACTCGTCGAAGTCGAGCAGGCCGTCGCCATTAGAATCAAACTTGACAACAATTTCATCAATTTCACTATCCGTCATGGAGATTCTGATGTTCCTTAGGGACTCCTTAAGCTCCTGCCTCGTTATGAAGCCGTCGCCGTTCTTGTCGAAAGTGGAGAACACCTTCCTCAGCTCCTCTTTCCTCCTGTTGTTGCTTGCTGGGGTGGGGGTGGTGGTGGTGGTGGTGGAAGCAGGGGAAACAGGGGAGTTGTTGGTTTTGCAAGCGCCGTTGTTTGGGAAGAGAATTTGGAGGCAGGAACAAATCTTGGTGGTGGGGATGTGGAAGAAGATGTTTATGAGGCCTGCAATGAACAGCAAGGCTACAACAAGTGTACCTAGAACCATGTTTTTTTGGTCAAACTTGATTGATTTTACAAACAAGAACAACTGAACAAGGTGTATAGGGATAAGAAGGAAGAGGAGGAGATCGTAGTTTGAAGCCAGAAGCATTAAATAACCGTGTCTGCTTTTGAGGTTTTTATTGGCGTTGAAATGAATACAACAAGAGTTTTAATATTCGCTCAATATTTATATATATATATATATATATAATTTATATTTTAATGTCTGTAATATTTATGCACTTAATTAAGTATAATTGAGAATATCATCTATAAGTTTGTAGTGTTTATGCACTCATGAGAATAAAGTTTGTGCATTATTAATGGTATTTGTATGAATGTATAAAATTGGGTGTACATATAACATTTTTGATACAGCAAATAAGAAATCTCGAGTCAGACAAAATGTTCTCTATGTTTTAACATTAATTGTCTCTCTCTTTTTAATTATTATTATTTTGTTGAAAATATATAATTATATTAAAATACATTAATTTATTGATATAAAAGTGATAATTAATTCGAATCGGAGGGAATCACTTCTAACAATTAATATAAAAGTCTAATCAAATTGTTTAACTATTTAAAGTAGGATTTTGTTATCAAATTGAGTGCCCTTAAGTACGTAAAAGTGAAAAGATTTTTAAGTTTTCAATGTCATTAAAAGCTTAAAAAGTCTTACATTTTTAACAAAAACTTATTACTTTCTAGTTTCTTCGATTCATTTTAATTTTAATTTTTTTGTTTTGTAGAGTTTTGAAATATTTGTCTGTTTATAATGTTTAGGTGTAATTATTTTTGTTTTTCATTTAATCTTTAGTTGTAATTGAACATTTATCAGTATAGTGAATATAAAGAAAATAATAATTGTATTAAAAATAATATTTTTTATCTATTGCGATAATTTTGTCAATTCATACTATTTTATGTATTTATCAAGTTATTTCTTTAAACCTTGATATAAGTAGTATTTAGTTTTAGACAATTAAAACAAAATGGATGGAGTATTACTTTTGTTTACTTAATCATCTTAAGGACCCTGGGCAATAAAATCCTATAAAATATAATTTAATCTATAAAGACACTTTATTCCCCCTAAATCTGCATATTAGGAACCAAAATGTCTCCCTAATTTAAATGGTAAGAAATTAAATTGTCTTATTTTATATGGTATGTTTAGTAAATTTTCAAGTTTTGACACGTTACTTTGTTCTCTAATATTTTTATTTTTTGATCTCTAATATTTTGGTAAAGACTAGCAGATTTTTTTTTTCTTTAATAAAAGGTTCCAAGTGTTAAAGAAGTTACGCGGGGTTTGGTGGTGGAGGTTCTCTTTTTGATCCCACAAAACGCGTGTCCTGTGACATAAATAAACTACATGTATAATATGTATGTGATATTCGTCGCTTATCACAAGCTTAAGTTGTGGTTTTTGTGGCTTTATTTTATTTTCTTCATTGATCCATGCATTCAGTGGTGAGTGTAGAAGTGAAGAAATAGTATTAGTATGTCACAACACAAGTGCTCTCTCGTGGAAAGAATGATGCTTACTTTAATTTGTCACATCCAATCATGTGCTATATATAGAATAATAGGATCCATCAATTTCCTCCTTCCTTCAGCATCCCCCCGTATACTTTAATCATGGTTCGACAACACACACCCCTTTTCCCACCAAGAATTTCTGACATCTTTCATTTTCAATTTTTTTTATTCATGTTAATTTTTCTAAACAAGTGGTTATGCTAATATTCAAGATAGCTTATAGGTCTTAGATATTTGTTAGATTGAGTTTTTGAGAAGAATACTTCATATGTATCACCAGAGAGGAATTGATTCACCACCTTACCCAAAGGTGAAGATATTCTTGTCGGACGTGACAATGTGCGATGTGGAGGACTATATATTGTAGCTGGTCTTAAATGGGAAGTTATTCCTTTCATTCCATGTCCATTATCCAATAACAGGTTGAGTGGATTATGGAATTTTGCGCGCAGTCTTGTAAACTGTTTTTCCAAAGTGAATTGTGATCTTTTTTATCACTTAAACTTATATGATAAAAAGAAAATCAAATTTGCTAACAAATATTGGTTAAAAAATTTAAAGAAAAAAAATTAATTATTTGTAATACATTCAATGTATTGATAACTTAAAAAATTTATAATTTTAATATATTATTTTTAATTTAAACTTTTTAACAAATGTCCTTGAGACAACTTTTTTTAAAATATATATACAAGAGAAGTGAAAAAAAAAGCACATGATAAGCACCATGTTTGTGATCACTAACTTAATTTGAGTACTCAACAATAAAGTAATATTTTAGATAAAAATTAAAGTAGTACTAGTACTGATACTTTATCTTTTTATCATTTCTAGTATCTAAGACAGTAAGGCATATCATGTCTAATATCAATATCTCTAAATTCCTCCTAATACTTTTTGTTCATTTTAAATTTGTAGTTCTAGAGCTTGCGTTTCTTCATTGCTAGGATAAAAAAGGTTTTAAACGGTTAGGTTATCAAATTTTATTTTTGATGAGTTTTCAGGCGGTTATGATAGGAGTTAAATAAACTTATTGACACAACTATATATATATAATTGGATGATCATGTATATTTTATCATTGCAATAAATAAAATAAAATTTATATATATATATATATATATATATATATATAAATGCGCCAAGTTTCTTAAATTTTATAACATTTCCATATCAAAGTATCGGTACCAAACCGTACAAGTATCATGTTTTAAACTATGTTTTTGATCCCTTGAGTATTATTCAGTAACTTGCGTGAAAATTATTGATTACATACTAATTTTTTCCTAATAAAATTTAATTTTTGTGGACATCACTCTACTGTCCTAATAAATTGTAGAAGTAAAACCTAATGAATTTATTATAAAATTGAAAAATTGTTAATAAAATTAATACACTTTTTTTAATGAAGGATAATGAGCTACGTGATTTGTTGGGAAGTTAATTTTGAATTGGGTCCTTTGTGTGTTAAGGGTTTTTTTGTTGGGAGTTTGCTCTTATTGATTGTAGGTGACGAGGATGTGTAATTTTTTGAGATTGTAAGCAAGGATAGAGATCATGTTACAAGTCTGAATGGCCAACGGAAGTTTAAAGACTAATGAAGGACAATTTTGTCTGATCTTGATGTGGATTGGTTGAAAGCGAATCAAAAACTATGGCTTTATGTTTGGTGCGTGATGGATTTAAGTGGACTGCGTGATGGCTCTGAATCTTTAGAGGCTGTGGAGTGTGTTAGATGGTAAGAAGGATAAAATGAATGCATGATATATTGCATGAACATAGTATTGTGTTTTGTATTAATTTTGTTATTTTATTGTGTGAAGCCCGTGGGCTTTTTGTAATGTTTTGCTGCGATGAGACTAGTTACCTACACTTGTGTTTTTTTGTATTGTATTAGTGTCTTAATTTTATAGGATTGGTGTACTTTTTCTTAAAAAACAAGAGTTTATTCTACTAATTTTTTTTGAGATTTTTAATGCGGCCTTTTGTTGAGTTATTTGTTTTTCGGTGGTTTAAAGATCTCTGTAATGGTCATGTAACAGTCATCTCTGCCCCTATTCGATTACGAGTAATAAGATCGAATCTGAAAATTATGGGAATGTCTACACTTCTTTTATTTAGTCAAAATGCTTTTTTTTTCCACCTTTTTTGGGTCAGAATATTTCTGCACACTTTTATTTTATCATTGGAATATGTTTTCCCTTTTTTATTTCCGAGAACATTTCTAAACTTTTATTACTTTTGTTGGGCCTGCCCAACATTGTTTGGGTCCAAGCCACTAAAGGCATCCACTTTGGATCATTTAAGTAATGGGCTCAGCCTATTGGCAAACCCAATTATGGTGCCAATATTTTCGAATATAATTGATGTCTACCCACAACCAAGCCCAAAAACAAATGTCTACGCATGACCCAAAAGAAATCCAGGCTACGTGACACCATAAGAGAAAAAGGAAAGGGCCTCGATGATTCGTATTGCATACGGCTGCAAAGCCAATCTTGCATAATATTTGTACAATCCAAAAAACTTGGTGTACACCCATATATACCCATATATCTGCCACCCATATGGTCACCAACTACAATATACGATTTGTTAATTCTCTAAAACATAACTTGTATCTCATACTAAAACGAAAAAAATGTAATCCTAACGCAACTTGCACTCACGCACAAGCGAGTTGTCCCTCACTACAGTTCTCTTCTTTCTCGATTTGTCATGTAGTCTCATTCTTCGTATTGATCATTCTTTGTTTTCCACAGAATCATCATCACACATCATTATATGTTCTTCGTTTTGATGGATTCTGATGTTGATCACCTTATCCGAGCTTCGTATTCATCAATAGAGTTTGAAATCAAATAGAGACAACGAACGAGTGTGGTAATCACTTGATTCAAGGTCCAAATACAGCAATGGAGTCTGCTGATCAAATCGATGTGACGAACGATGTTTAACTCATCAATCAAATTGATTATCCAATTATGTGATATGTTTGTACATTTATGTTTGTCATATTTGTGCAGCATGCATCTTTCCTTTTGTTTTCTTAAATACTAATTTGTGTTAATTACGTGTTATGTTTGTGCATTTATGTTTGTAATGTTTGTGCAATATGACAATTAAAGTTTGTGCAATACATATTCCTTTGGTTTAGTCTTTAGTATTTATTGTTAATTGTGCTAATATGTTTGTGTAGTAGTGTGACAAATGTTTATGCACTACTAATTTCGTTGGTTTAATTAGTCTTTTAATATTCAGTGTTAATTGTGTTCATATGTTTGTACAGTAGTGTAACAAATGTTTGTTCGCTATCCATTCCTTTGGTTTAGTGCTAATTGTGTTCATATATTTGTGCACTTATATTGTATATGGTTGTGCATTAGTGTTTCAAATGTTTGTGTACTACTCATTCCGTTGTTTTGGTTCTTTAGCATTCAGTGTTAAGCGTGAATGATTTCTTTATTTATCATGTGCGTGTCACGCATTCGTGTAGCAAAGTGGGCACGATAGTGGAAACAATTGGTTGAAGAATACAGGAGATGAACCTCGAACATATTAAAACCATGGGTGATGATGGTTAATTATGCGGTGTACATGTAACAGGAGTTTTGTACAATACATATTTGAATATAAATATTAATCGTTATATTATTATAACTTATCAACTTAACATGATTTACATATTATCAACTGAAATTAGTTAGTTTTCTATTGTGTTGTGTCTATTGGAAATGATATGCAGCTCGACAGATGTAGCTCGATCTGCTACACAATAAAAGCAAGTTGTTTGTGCTTTTTTACTTTTTAATTTTTTATATTTCATACATTTAAGTTTTAACATTCGCCGTTTGATCTGTTTGTCAAGCACATTCGAGTAAATATTTGTCATGCCAATTGGCATCGTCTTGTGTTTATTTACACGCCTTGAAAATTGAAAAGTGGTAAAAATGACAATTAATGTCTAACCCTCAGGTTAAGGTGAAACTTAAATAATTGCTCATGCAGGTTTGGGGCAGGTTAGGGTTCAACAAAAATCCAACCCTACCCATGCATGCACCCCAATATTCTAATTCAGTGACAAATTCGTTACATCCCGAATTTTTCAAAGGGAGTCACAAGAATGTTGTGAATAATAAATTCACAAAAAATATAAATTACTGAAGAATTATTAATATAGCAGGGATATTTATTTTAGGGCAGGCTAGAAACTGAGGGAGGGAGAAAGAAGTGAAAATGAAACAAGAAAGAAAAAAGACGAGAGAGGGTGGACCACCGTTCCCTATACAATATTATTCGTCCAGCATGGGATGAAGTCCCCACAAGAAAGGAGAGCCCAACAACAACAACAACAACAAGTGTGCCATTTGGGGCTTTTATCACCATTCTGTTTATGCTCCATTCCTGTTGGAGCTAAGCCCTGAACCAAACTTTTCAAGTGGTGCCCACAACAGTGTTGGCAATAATGCAAACGCCCCAACAATATTAAAAAGAGAAAGAGGAAAAATAAAGTGCTTAGTTTTTATAAATGTAGATGAATTTGTTTTATATGATGATGATTGGGTCTGATCACGTTTTTTCATTTTATGACTTTAAAATTTATGATATTTAGAGCCTGCTGGGCAGATTTGACAGAATAAAATTGGATAGGATTACACTTGATAGTATAAGGTCTAGTGGTATAAAACTTGAATAAAGTTTAAGGTGATTTCTTACCTGTCTCATGAGATAAATATATTGTCTTACTAAATTTATCTATTTTCTATAATTTTTAGAATTAAATTCATCAAATTTTGTTATTATTTTATGTTCTATATCATCATAACAAACTTTCCATTAGTCAAATTATTGAAAAAATCAATTTATAAGAGGTTTAGAAATTTGCAGACCATTTAATCTTACTAGCACTTCTCTACAATATTGTATTAAAAAATATTAATTTATCACATTAGATTATATAACACATCAATATGTCATATTATATTATAAAATAATTATAAAATTCAACAAATTTAGTTCTAAAAATTAGAAAAATTGACAAATCAGTAGGATGACAATATTCACCCCATAAGACAAGTAAGAAACCTCCAAATTTTAAATACTATACTATGTTTGATATGTCAATGTATAGAATGTTACAACTAACTTCACATTCTCTAACAATAGTCGTAACAATTAATTGTCCTAGCTTGATGAATAATAAACAAATAGCATTGTTTTTGGTATGAAATAAAGGAAGTAAAAATGGAAAAGTGAAGGGTGTGGAGGAAGTGAGGGAAGGGAGATCAGGTTGTTAGAATGACCCCATGAGGAGGACGTGATACAGACAATCCCACCTCTCCCATCGATCTCTTTCTATCAACCCCCCCAACCCTCCCGTCCTGTTATAATAATAATACATGCACACACCCCTTTGCTTTCACCTTTCATCCTTCACCCTTCACCCTTCCGGAACAAATTATCACATGCTCTTGCCTTTCCACGCTCCTTAGCATGGTCCCACTCCACATCATCCCCCCTCCACTACGCTCTCCTCCTCCTCCTCGCCGGTTTGGTATGGTATTATTTGGTATACATTTTAATAGTATAAATAAAAATAATTGACTGTCT
This sequence comes from Nissolia schottii, assembly GCA_003254905.1. Classification (NCBI taxonomy): domain Eukaryota; kingdom Viridiplantae; phylum Streptophyta; class Magnoliopsida; order Fabales; family Fabaceae; genus Nissolia; species Nissolia schottii. The sequence goes on from QANU01005381.1 coordinate 42,235, forward strand.
TATTTATTATCTAAAAAGTCATGTATCTAAAAGTTATGACTTGATTGAATGACATTGTAAAAAACTTTATAATGTGAAGACAAAGTAATTAAGCTCTATACTTTTATATGGTTAATGGGTTCTCTAGGTAATTAAACAAACTCGAATATTCTTGATTTTTTAGTGGTGCAAATTACATCACTTTTTCTTTTTTGTTTTTGTGCATTTATAACATCTTATACCAATAAAAAATGGAGCACTCATTCCATTCACTAATAATAGTCATTTTTTTATTTTATTTTTAGATATCTTGATAGTTCAATGTATCTAAACACACACACACAGATAGATAGATATATATATATATATATATATATATATATATATATATATATTTTGAGTGAATATTATATTTAAAAATTAAAAAACAACACTTAATCGTGGACAGAGGTAGCATTAATTGAAAGGTCAATTATTGTTAACCAATGAATAGTTATAAATTCATGAAAAACAAACGACGAAGTTGGCACCTTAATTTGTTACCAGTCATTCGTCAGTAGTATTAATAATTGGACACAGTCTTCTGAATAATAAATTTCAATACACTTATGATGACCAATTATTCCAGATGGGAGGCATGCACAATTCAAAATCCACGAAAAGCGTATCTTATAATGATGAATAAACAATGCACACGTATATATGAAGCAAGCTTCCGTACAAGAACACACAGGGAAAGGTCATAGAGAAAAGCTTTGGCCATAACAGAATTGTGGCTTCTATTACAAGGCAAAGCTGAAAAGCTTTACTTATTCTCTATTAAAAGGTTGTACTAACAATAAAAATTGGCATTTGACAATGGTGAGAATGCAGAGAAGATGAAGAGGGTACTAGTGTACTACTGTGTGTGGGAGGGTTAAGAAGAGCAAAACATAATATTGATGATAGGATCGATGGTAGAGATCCATCCGTACTACATCATATCATTCGAAACTAGGGTGAACATGAGTTGGGTTCGACCCGTCGACCCGTTGATCCGACCTAACCCGATCTTAAGTGGGTCGGGTTAGGTCGGGTTAGCGGGCTGAACCCAATTGATCCGCCATATATGTTGGGTCGGGTCTCGGATCCAAACTGTGACTCGACCCGATCTGACGACCCGACTGTACATATATTATTGTTATTATTATTATTATTATTATTATTATTATTATTATTATTACATACCTAACCCTTCGTTCATTTTACATTTTCACTTCAGCTTCACTTTCTTTCCTTCCTTCCTTCCTTTCCCATTATTAATACTTTCCCCTTCCCCATTTCTTCGTTCCTCTTAACCTAAATACCTAATCCCACTGCTCATACTAGATCCCCTTGCCCATTTCTTCTTCTTCCTGCTCCTACGGTATCCCCGGCCACCAATCCACCGGTCTGAAGCTCTCTGTCAAAGTCTCTGGCAACTCCACTGCCACCCCTCCTTCTGGATCCCCGTCCCCTGTCACCTCCCTTTCGCTGTCATCTCCCGCCACCAACACTTCCTCCATCTCTCCATCTGGCTCCGCCAGCTCACCTCCGTAGAACTCTGCCGCCGTGTCCCTCGAACCATGTCTCTCCACCACCATGCCTCCATTTTTCGTTTCCATCTTAGAAGGTTTGATTTGATTTTCCCTAATTTTAACCCTAATTTTGATTTTATTTTGCTCTCCCTGATTTGTTCTTCTTCTTTTTCAATGATTTTGCTCTCCCTGAGCCTGTGGATATTTCTGTTATTCTGTATGGTAGTTTTTGGAAGTTGGTTAGTTTTTTACAGCATGTCAGCATGCCTTGTTAAGGATTGTTTAATGGAAATCAGGGTCGCTTGATGTTTGATTGGGCTTTATATTTGATTTGGAAGTATTGTTATTTTTCTGTGGTTTCAATTGATATTTGTAGCATGTGACTTGCTGTTGAGGATAGCTTTTCCATTAGCTTGAATTCAATGCTCCATCTCTCTGATTTTAATTACAATAGCATAATGCTGCTTATCCTGTGGATTTCAAAAGGGTTTTAAAAAAAAGGGTGGGTCACTCGCAACCCGCCTAACCCAACCCAACCTAGGCGAGTGGCGGGTCTGGCGAGTACCCATTTCAAAAATAATTTTTACCCAACCCGACCTACCCGCTTGCAAGTGGGTCAGGTCTATAACATGGTCTGGTCCGACCTGACCCGACCCATGTTCACCCTTATTAGAAACTGCGAGGTCTCGCTTGTGCACCCTGACTGACTTGTCTATCATGAATAAAATTGACATCGAGTCATGTACATATAATATAGAGATGTATTATATGAACCTATTGATGCGTTTGGTACCAGGAATAAGATAAAAGGAATAAAGACAAAGACAAAAAGAAATTATGTAATTTTAGACTTTAATTTTGTGTTCCTTTAAACAAATTTTTTTTTGTCTATGTTACTCAATTTTAATGAGGTACAAAAAATATAAAAATCTTTTATCCTTGTGTTTTTGTTTCTATGTCCTATCCCTTCTCTCTAATATCAAATGCAACTTAAGTATTTAAATTCGTACCATTCATATTTTATATATTATTACGTAAAATTTTAATGAAACTCACGTATTAATGAGATTTTAATTAATGATAAATAAGATTTGAGTTAATAATATATCATGTTATATACTAGATGAGTGTATATAATATTTGTCTATAATATATGTTCACATCATTAAAATCACACACAAATTAAAGAAGAAACAAGAATGGCATGGGCATGGCCATGACTCAGAGTGAGCTAGTGCTGATAAGAAGGATAGCTCGTGTGGGGGTGGGGCCTAATAAGTTCCAAATCAACTATCACATGAATGCTAATTAACAAAATTTATCAGCCTAGCTATACAAGCATAAAGAAAGGTGTTATACATTTTTACATTATCTTATGACAGTATTCCTTTTGGATAATTATTCTTGCACATCCAGTGCTTGAACACATGTTGCATACCTACTCTATTTTATTAAAACCCATGACTGAGTCAGTATACTGCTCACCCTAACCAACCACGCACCTTCGTCGATGAGATAACCGCTCCTTCCACTCCTTTTTCTCATTCTCTTTGCGTTTTGATCTGCTCTGGTTTATCATTTAGCTGTTACTTGTTTGTTTTTTATTTCTCGATCTATTCTGCGATTTTGATCTGTTCTGCTATCGGTTCATGGAGCTGTCGATGATGAATCCACTAAATTTCTTAGGCAAGGAGCCGTCGTTCATAGAGTTGTTGGAAAGTTTCAACAATGCTACGGCGGCGCCGCCCTAAATCACATTGTTGGAAGGTAATTATTCAGTGAATTATCATACATGACGGTTGTGTCTAAAGATAAACAACGATTATGTCTTACATATTTGTTAGGTTAGGTCTAAAATAAAATGACGGTTAGGTTTGCTATAATAAAATGGTTGTGTCTTATAATAACACGATGATTATGTCTAGGTTTAAACCAAAGTTATGTCTTACAAAGTTGATAAGTTAGGTCCATAATTGAATAATGGTTAGGTCTCTTATAACACAATCATTGTGTCTTACTTCACAGAGAGTGTGCTACGTGGCTCCAACACTCCAACTCAAGTTAGGTCTCTTATAATAAAATGGTTGTGTCTTATAATAACACGATGATTGTATCTAGGTATAAACCGAAGTTATGTCTTACAAAGTTGATTAAGTTAGGTCTATAGTTGAATAATGGTTAAGTCTCTTATAACACAGTCGTTGTGTCTTACTTTACAGAGAGTGTGCTACGTGGCTCCAGCACTCCAACTCAAGTTAGGTCTCTTATAATAAAATGGTTGTGTCTTAAAATAACATGATGGTTGTGTCTATGTATAAACCAAAGTTATGTCTTGCAAAGTTGATAAATTAGGTCTATAATTGAATAACGGTTAGGTCTCTTATAACACGGTTGTTGTGTCTTACTTCACAGAGAGTGTTACGTGACTCCAGCACTCTAACTCAAGTTACCACTGACGTTAACAATGAAGAGATTGTTTAGCAACATTTGACGAGAATACAGGGATGATGGTGTCAAACTTTGAAGAACTTGAAGGTATTTTAATGAATTAAATAAAGTTTAGGTCTGTGACATTATACTGACTGGGTCTGACTTGTGACTAATGTTAGGTCACGTAAGTTGATATAGTTAGGTCTGTTTTGAATCACACATTAGGTCTATTTTATTTAATATGCATTTTTTTGTATGTCTATATATAGGTGAATCAAGTACAAATATTATTATCCCAACTATTGGTATGTAATTTGAGTTCGTTGAGGATTTTCATGATTTTTATAAAGACTATACAACTAGCGTGGGATTTGAGTACAAGATTAGAAACACAAAATCTGATGAATTTGGGGTTCCGTGGTACCGTATAATTACATGTGTTAGGGAGGGCAAGAGTCGATCGAAGTTACCACTATCAGAGAGGACGAACCCTTCTGGTGCTGCAAATTGCAAGGTCAAGATCATTACATCAAAGAACAATGACGGGCTTGGGTAATCAACAATGTTGTTTTGGAGCACTCTCATGCAACAAGTCCATCAAAATCAAGATACTTTGCATCCAACAGTTTCATACCAATGATTGCAAAAAGGAGGATTAAGGTGGATGATAGTGCAGGGGTACGAACATACAAGATTTATAATAACTCTTTGTTACATGAAGTTGGTGGAGCAGAAAATATTACATTCACAGAGAGGGATGTTAGGAATTTCTTAAGGACGGAAGTTAGAGGTGTTGGGTCGGAAGGGGATGGGCAAGCCATGATCTAATACTTTCATAGGATGCAGGCTCAAAATGGCAACTTTTAATATGAAATTTTAAATGATGATGAGAGGCAAATCACCCATGCTTTTTGGTGTAATGCTAGGAGTCAAGTGACATACGAATATTTTGGAGACGTGATCTCGTTTGACACAACATGCTTGACCAACATGTACGGTACATTATTATTTATATGACCTAACTACTTTAATATTTGCGACCTAACCAAAATATTGTATGTGACCTAACCACATAATAATATAAGACATAACTTTATGTGATTACAGACCTAACTTATTTTACCAAACCCTACCTAACCGTGTTATTATAGTAGACATAATCGTAGTTATAATTTTATTTGTAGGTACAATATGAGTTTTTCATGTTTTGGTGATGTTAATCATCATGGGAATTCTGTTTTGTTTGGGTGTGGGTTGCTTGCGCCTGAAGAGAAAGAATCTTTTGTTTAACTATTTTAATGTTTCTTGAGATGCATAAAGGGAAATGCACCATTGGGAATCATAACAGACCAGTGCATGTCAATAAAGCATGGAATTGAAGTAGTGTTCCCCAGAACTCGTCATCGTTGGTGTATTTGACACATATTGAAGAAAGTTCCAGACAAGTTAAGAGGATTCACAAAATATCTAAGCATCAAAGAGGACATTAACAAGGTTGTTTACAACACACTTACTGTTAAAGAGTTCGAGAGGGAATGGAATGTGCTTGTCGACAAGTATAGTCTTCAAAACAATGCATGGATTTTAGGTACGGTTAGGTCCTTTTGGTATATGTCATTGTATCTATGTTAACAACATTATTAGGTCTATATATATTGGTTAAGTCTAGCAATATATATTTGTCATTAACTATCGATCATTACAAGAAAACAACTCATTACCGTCGACGTTACCGTCAAACATTTGGTCGACGGTAAAGTGCTCGATGGTAATCGACTTACCGTTGGACAACGACTACCAACGGTAATTACCGTTGGAATAAACTGATGGAAACCGGTTCACGTCTGATTACATTTAAACCGGTTTACCGTCGTCCAGGATTGACGGTAATATATTAGTATTTTATTCGTTTAACGTCTGCATTAATCGAAGGTAAAGGTAATAATATTTTATTCCTTTACCATTGGCCACTACCGACGGTAATAATTAAATATTAAAAAAACAAAATTTTAATTAAAATTTTATTATTTATTTACATAATAAATTATATAATTACATTAATAAATATGTAATTTAATAAATTATAAAATTTAATTTAATAAATACATAGAGATCCATATGAATCTGTTAGATACTTACATTAAATTGAATACTTTGTAAATAATATATGATTTCCAGAAGTCATATAATGAATGATCCTTCATTTGTTGTATTTTATGACTTGTGTTTGCCTAATTATGACTTGAAAATAAAATTTTGACTTATATCTTGCTTTACTATAATTTTAGTATATTATATTAATATACTATAAATATTTTTTATTAATATTTTTATAATTTGTAAACTCTTACGAGTTTATGATTTGAGTTTACCTATACTCTACGAGTTTAGGTAAACTCGTAGAGTTTGACAACCTTAATGGCAAGAGTTCAAACATAAATCAATTTCCCTTCAAAGAAAACAACCTAACATCAAGGATTCACTCTTAACAAATGCAAAGAAAAATAATATCATAAAACCTATCTACTCATTTATCATAATAATCAGCAGAGAGACATACAATACCTTAAGTTCCTCAGCGTTAAGGGATGCTATTTCAAGAGATTCTGGATCAATATCAATGCCAAGAACATGTCTGACCAATGTTAACACAAATCAAGCAAATATTTGATACAGTTATGTAGACTTGATTAAGAAAAAGGTATTTGGTAACCTCTTTTATCAAACACAAAATTATATACTGAAATTAAAGATTTGATTTAACAAGGAGGATCTCTATGCAACCATATAGTCATGTACGTGAAGTGGTGTGCTGTACAGTTCGGAAATTGGAAAAACAAATTCATTCAAGAAAGTTCCTGCAGGTTCTATACAATAGTAGTTCAAAAGTTTCAAATAACTAAAATGTGGTTCTAACGTCGCTCAGTTTGAGGTAGCATAAGAACAGGAAGTGAATGAAAAACTAAAAGAAGACAAACTGGTAAAAGATCCTGTAAAAGTAGAAAGGGAAAGATGGAACTAACCTTGCACCCAAAAGAGTAGCAGCAACACCTAATATGTCGTAACCACATCCAAAGTCAGCCACTACTTTGTTGTTCACATCCCCAAATGAAGTCTCAGTCTGATTCACATCTACGAGGGTTTTGCAACAATCGGCAGTTGCAGAATTGTTGTTGTTGATGGTGGTAGCGTGTACAGGGGGTTGGTCTAAAGATGGTTGTGGGGTGGGCATTAAGGGTTAGAAGTTTTTGGTGGGGGTTTGGAAAGTTATAGTAGATGAATGAGGTGGTGTAGAGGGTTGGAGTGACCATGTAGACACGGGAGCGATTGATTCATTGACATCATGGTCCAATCTTGGAGTCCATAATGTCAATGGGGCTGGTTGTGTTTCCGCACTAAGATGCAGGTCAAAGCTTGGTGCATCCAACCCCCCAATTTATAGCATGGAGGACGGTTTCATCCGTGTTGGATTCAGGTCCGTTCCCCCTTCAGCACCCTCAAATGTTGTAGCCTCATTGACCCTGTTACAACAAACATGAACAAATAAGTATAACAGACACGAGACCTAACCATCAAAGAATATGAGACATAAGGCATATACTACATCAGACCTAACGTTTATTTAAAATGAGACAACCATTTTGTTACACTAGACCTAACGGACATACAACAACAGAGCTAACAGAACAATGATATTAGACCTAACCACTAAACAGCATTAGACATGAAACTTTCATTACAAGAAACCTAACCTCTATTCAAAGCGAGACACAACCACATCTACTACATGAAACATAACAAATTATGAATGAAGAACATAACTAATAAAATAAGTATATAATAACATGAGACCTAACAGAAAGACAATAACATAGCTAACAGGATAACGACATCAGACCTAACCACTAAACAACATGAGACATAATACATCCACTAGAGAAGACCTAACCAATATTTAAAATGAGACACGACCAATTCTATTACGCTAGACATAACAAAATATGAAGAACATACATTTATAAAATAAGCTTAGCCAACATCCCCCACTTTTGGCATGGCTTCTGTCGGCTCCTCTACAATCGGAGACCTCGGCGGCATGGCTTCTGCCAGCTCCTCCACGATCGGGGACCTCGACCTATTTTGAGGCTCCCATGCATCCCCCACATCATCCCATCATCAATCCCAGCAACCTCACCTCCCACATTAACCCTTGCACATCATCCACTTGTAGCTCCCCCATATCTTTGTTTTGCTTTTTTCCCCTTTGATTTTTTTGGGGGAGTAGGCTCATCATCAGAATTGACATCATTAAGATGTAGTTCCTCATCTGATTTAGCCTCATCAACAAAGGCTAATTCCTTTGTTGCTTCTCTCTTCTTTCTCTTGGTGACGTTTCGCACGTCACCAACAATGTTTATGAGAAGCCCCTAAAACCAAAAAAATAAGAAAAATAAAATAAAAATCATTAGTTATGAATAAAAAATTATAAAATACAAAAAAAGGAATTACATCATGTGAAACTCACCGTTTCCCGGGTCTTTTCATCACTTAGAAAAATGTCTACTAGATCAGACGTCCAGTAGACGATCTACGAGCTGGTGTTGTCCGAGTTATTCTACTCCTTGAAGTGGGTCACTTACAAGTACAACAGTTGAAATGTAAGAGACATTAACATAAATTTCATGATCACATTTTGTGTAAACAGACATACCAAATAAAACAAGAAGACACAACAGTATAATGCAGAAAGACACAACCAACTAGTAAACATAGACCTAACCGTGACAAAGTATGAGACACAACCACTTCAAGCACAGAGATAGAACTATTTCATGCATTTGGGCATAACAGCGACAGGATAATAGGCTAATATCTACAAGAGACACAACCATTGAAATGTAACATTAAGAATAACATACATGTAGAACATACATGCAAACCTTGCAATTCTTGACTACACCTCTGTGGTAGTCCTTTATGCCATCCAACAGGAAGTCGTGGATGAAGGCCGACCAGTTGTATATCAAAGGGTTTGACACATCAACAATGGTCCGGAGGTGGTCAGTTGACACCTTGTGTGTCATTGTTGGGCATAGAAATGCCTTGACCAGGAGGAGCAGGTATGCCCTCTTGAATTTGTCCCCAGTTATTCCCTTACTTATTTCTAATTATAGGGCGGGGACAGTCTTATTTTTGTATGGGGCCATCACAGACCTTGCCTTTTCAGAATCAATTTGTGGGAGGGACATACCTGTTGCACAACTAAGACAAAGGATTATTTTAATAAAATAAGCAGTACACAAAATAAACAAACAAAACCAAATAAAATCATACATGTTGCTGGCAGCCCTAGTGCAACCCCTATGTAGTTTTTTCGACCTTTGATTTTGTCATTATTTGGCACATCCATGGTGTTTGTAGCGAACTCATAGTGTTTGACTAGCTGATGCACCAGCGGATGGTTGACAGCAACCTTTGGGACTTGGAGCTTTGCCCCAAATCCCATTTCTTGGACTATCTTCTTTTGTGCAGCGGTGAGTAATTCCGCCACAACATGCAATTTTATCACTGAGCACTTTGACTCGATTATGCACTGCATGCAACAAAAACAACCAAGTTAGTTATCATGTCTTATATTTATGTAAGATGATACACTTTCTAGTCCAAACAGATCATACTTTTTTTTGTTATAATCTGCCATGGACAATTCAAATATGGTGGGTGCCGCCTTCTTGGGGGCTGAAGTTGAGTTCTTGGGTGTCATAGCTCTGCAACATGATAAAATTACACATTAGCAAATATAACATAGAAAGACATAACTACAAGACACAACCAGACATGACCAAATAAAACTGGAAGACACAACAATATAATGCTGAAAGACATAACCAACTAGTAAACACAGACCTAACCATCACAAAATACGAGACACAACATTTCCATATTGTGTAGACATAACCATACACTCTGCATAGCCATATACAACTATTTAATTGAGAAACCCACAAATTAGTGTACATAACGTAGAAAAACCTAACCAGTTTTCTATCATAAGATCTAACCATAGAGTGTTACAACAAACTCACCAACACCAGACACAACCGTAGTAGAGAACGAGACACAACCATTTATTTTACTAAGACACAACCTTTTTCATATTTTAGACACAATCATTTATTTTATTCAGACACAACCACTTGTTTTACTTAGACACAACCTTTTTCATATTTTTGACACAATCATTTATTTTACTCAGACATAACATTTTTCATATTTTAGACACAATACCATTTATTTTACTCAAACATAACCACTTGTTTTACTCGGACACAACCTTTTTCATATTTTAGACGCAACCATTTATTTTACTCATACACAACTTTTTTCATTTTTAGACACAACCGATCATAAAGTGGGACATAACTTTCTTAAATAACAAGACATAACCATTATTTAGCCGAACAAAAGAGAGAAGAAAAAAATAGGTTTTTATCGAAAACAAAAATAGGAAAAAGAAAGACAGGCAGAGTTTTTCTTTCGATGATTAACTTGAAAAAAGAAAACAAACTAATAAGGGTTAGGTCTTACTAGTAGTTATGAAAAAGCCTTGCAATGGAAGAGTTGAAAAATGTGGTTGTAGAAGAAGGAAGAAGAAAAAGCAGTGACTGAGAGGAAGACGAGATGATGGTGTTCGTGGGATGAAGATGAGAGGGTTATGTCGTGAGAGAAGAAAGGTTTTCGCGTTTCTCTATGAAATGTGAACGATTGACGTGCTGAGGGATTTAATGAGAGAATGTGTGACACAGACACATTTTAAGAGAGTGGGACATGTTTTTTCGTTTTGTTGGGACCGAGGCGCCTTGGGTAGTTATTGCCTTCGGTGTGCACCGAGTGTGCAATAACCTGGTGTGCAATAATCACAGTTCATATTTTTTTTAATGTTTAAGCCATATGTATTCTCTTATTAAAGGTAATGCTATAGGTGTGTTCCAAAATCATTTGGACAACATAATTTTTTCATTCTAAATTTTAACACAATTGCATATTCTATTCAAACTCAAGACCTTTGACTTTTGACAATAATTAAATACGACATTACTTCTTAAGTAAATATACAATAAACTTATCTTAAATTAAGCTCATGTAATATGTAAACGTTTCAATATTTATTTTCACACACATTTATTTATATATATATATATTACATTTACATTTAATTCACTATCTTCATATCTCCGTCGATAAATACTTACATGCTTATATAGAATATTTAATGTGTTTCATAAACATTGTTAACTTCTAATTTCTACATTTTTATTATATTTTTTTAAACACTTAACATTTAAATTAATTATTAATAATATTTATAAAACACACATTAAATGTCCTTTATGATAAAGTACTCATTCCGTTCCAAATTATATATCATTTTGACTAAATGCATTAGTATTAAAAAACTTAAAATTTAAAATAGTTTAAGTAATAATTTAATTAAATCACCCTTCTTTAAGTGCTTTATGATGTAAAAAAAATAGAAAATATTAAGAAATTATTTTTAATAATTCAATAAATTAAAAAAAATGTTTAAAAAATCAAGAATAAATTTTACATAAAAATATGATAATGGTAAATAATTTATGACAATTTTTTTTAATTAAAGTGATAAATAATTTTGGAGGAACGAATATTTCTCATCTCAAACCCTCTCCTACGATGTGTGCATATTGTTCCCAGTGCTGGCATTTGTCCTTCTAATTATCTTTTCTTCAGAGTGAGTGCGTGTGTGTCTCTCTGTGCACAGTTCTGCACCCACCCAGTAGTAGTACTGCTCTGCTCTGCTGCCACACGCTTGGGTGTGGATCCACTCACTCACTCATTCACGGCTTTTACTTCCAAAAAATCACATCCATCCATCATAGCATCATATTATGCAGAGTCCTTTCCTTTACTACAAAATATAATATAAACCCCCCCCCCCCCACACTCCCTCACACTTAATTCGGCCGTATTAGGCCCAGTTGTTCCTTTGCTTTTCTCCCATTTCTCAAGTTATCTCACATTCTCACCTATTTGAATTGTCCTTTTCACACATTTATTTTCTTCTTCTCCTCTCTCTCATTCCGATATTCGGACAGTAATTACATAAAAAAAGATGTACTGAAAACTGAAAGTTCATTATATATAGACAATTAAATATATGTATAATTTGGAAATTTATTTTCTTTGCCCACTCAGGTACAAATTATAAGAAATCTTTTTATTATTGTCACCATTTAGAGTCAATTGATGTACAAATCAAATTTAATGCAACAGTGTTATCTTTATCAAGTTAATGAAAAGTTGAATTTCAATATAACTTCATATAATTGGATTAAGAAGTTCTTTGGTGGTACTGAAACTGGTGAAATATATACATACATATATATATATATATATA
>QANU01005381.1:54708-64808 GCA_003254905.1 Nissolia schottii
TTTTTTTTTTTTGCGCACAATGTGCTTGTGGTGCTGATCACCCGGAAGTTGTAGTTTTCTCCTCCTTCTTTTAGGCTTATGGTCCCCCGATGAAATTCCAAATAAAGGTTATTAGTCTTATGGGGTGATATGATTTTATTATTATAAATATTATTGTCTCACTTAGAGTAGATGATAGGATGTATTGTTTATGCTTAATTTTTTATGCATTTTTTGGTTCATCATTCACGAAGGGAGTTGAAAGAGATTGAGAAGTTATTAAAGACGATTGAGTTACTATTGAATATTTGGACCATTATGATGGCTTATAGCAGCTATTGAGATCATACAATTATGACTTTGATTAGCTTTTACATGAGGGTCATGGGTATGCGATGGGTAAACGAGATGTTAAATTTTAGATGGACCACAAGCCCTCCTACTCTAAGCTTAAAGAGTGCAGGAGCAAATAAAGTGAAACGGTCCAATAATAAGAAGAGATTGTCAAATATGATTGACAAAGTTAATAAGGGTATCTCAAAATGATGCGAATTCGATTTTTGCTATAGATATGTGGGTCATTAGTGGGCGATTTTGTAAGTACTTATATAAGTGCTCAAAGAGTCGATACGTATCTTCTTTTATACTCTAAATTCATAACAATTAAACTCTAATAAAAAAAAATGGGGTGAACTCAGGGTATTAACTGTCAATAATAATGACTAATCCCTTCGCAATAATTGAGCTGAATAGAGTGCTGACTATAAAATATTTTTCATTCCAATAAATAAGAAGTAAATTTACACCACATGATTAAAGAAAAAGGTGAACTACCATTCTCATGTTCAACTCTAACTAACAAAAATTGAAACTCAACGCTTGCAGTATAATTGATACTGATTTGGTGTTTGCTTTCATATCATTTATAATCATAATTGTTATGCATATTTTTTATGTAAGCAGAGGGCTAACTAATAGCATAAACCTAAGGACAATTTACTTCCATCAAATCATCGACTGGCAGCTTATAGTAGCTAAATTCCAAAGAATGCGCTAATCATTCATCACCCATTAATCACCTAAAGAAAAATGCTAAACAACAGGAAATGGTGATTTCATGAGTTATCGCACGAATCAGTAGTCAGTACGCATTATATTTCATTCGTTATATATATATAGGTTTCTCCTTTGCTACTTATCCAATTCTATAAATATTGATACGCTGTTCACGTGTCATTAAATAGTTGGTTAATAAATTAAAAAATTAATTATTTTTTAAAAATTTAAAATAAAAATAACCTACAATGTCCTTAACAACTAATAATTTTGATCAGAATATTGGTATCCCATATTATGAGTAAGGTACTGGAGCAACTCTTATGTATATATATATATAATTTCTTTTTTTCAGCTATCGCTACTTATTTCTTTCTTTAAACACTACTAGAAAAACGATTTATTGTGGCAAAAATTTGTGATATATTCTATTCCGTCGTAAATTTGTGGTGGAAGACATCATTTTGCAACAAAATTTACAGCAAAGATATTTGCTACAGAATTTGCATCGAAATTTGCAATCCTTCATACCATATATCAATCGTGTTGTCTAAAAGAACAAGCTGCAATTAGTTAATCAAGAGTTATTTATCCTAAAAAATAATGAATTAATTATGCCATAAAATTATAAAATAATTGTATATTACTAAAAGTAGAATTATTGTAATAATTTTTTTCAGAGCACTTATCAAGAACAAGCTGCAATTTTTTTTTTAAAAAAAAGGTAAAAACAGCTCATTCCAAAGAAAAATTGAAAATAACATCACGTTATTATGTATGATAAAAATTTTAATGTTTAAATCTTGACTGTTTAGGGTTTTTATCGTATATTTTCAATGGCCACTAGCATAGCCATTTTTGTAATATAGAGAAGCGGCTTTTTTTGGGTGCACTATATGGGGAAGCTGTTTAAATATTAAAAAAAAAAGTACTATAATTTTAAAAATATTTCATCCATACAATTAAACACACAACATATAGAATTTTTTTTTGTCTAAACGTAGCCCAAACATACGGCTCATTAGATTTTGAGACAACTATACATAAACTTGTCTCCTATTTAAGATGGTTGTGTGAAGCTACCTAGCTAGCTATATTGCATTGCATAAATGGCATTTTCAACTTTGTGTCGTGGCTATGATTCTCTCAAAATTGGAGGAAAAAAAATCTTATAATTTTCGATCATATTACTTCTTAAAAAAGGGTTACCTTCTTCATTAGATAAAAAAATGTTTTGCCTTACAATATAGATTTATAAATTATAGTTAGTTTCTTTTCGTGTTCTAACGAAAGGGAGCAATGTTTAGATTAAATGGACAGTTATGCTAACTGTACGAATTTAATTAAGGACAAATAAGATTAATTATGAAATGTTAGATCTCTCATCTCATCTATATATATATATATATATATATATATATGCGCGCGCAGATCTAAGAGGAAGGGCAATAGATGATGTATGGTGGAGTATGGACCCCTTTGGCATGCCATAGAGAGGAAGAGGGTACATCTCAATGACGAAAGAGAATTAGATGAATAGTTTAACAATAGGGACATTGCATACATATACGGTACCCCTGCTGAATGATTTTCTCTGACCCCCTTTACCCCTGCGCCATAACATCAAAACTTGAAAAAACTAAGCATCTTTATAATGTATAGATAATAATCCAATATGCCAAGCAGGTTCAAACACTAATATAAGTTTGCATGCAGAGATTTATAGTATTGCTGTAGCTTGGGGGCCTCACTAATTGTCTTGTGCTGGTAACATTTACCATATGAGTACCAAATATGATGAGTAGCTGAATAGACCTTACATTGCGCAAGCCTGTCTCTGCCCTTATACATGTGCTTGCGACCGTAGTCTTCAGTTTTCACACTTATATCATTATGACATAATAATATACATGTGTACGTAAATAAATATATAGAGCAAAAAAGAAAGAGAGAAAAAAATGGAGTGAATTCACATCATAATTTATCTATTATTTATCTGTACTGATTGGCCAAAATTTGGGTTAGGGAAAAGACTTGTCCTAATTTAGGGAATTAGGGTTGCTTGTATTTATGCAATGGAGTCCGGATTCATAATGGCAAAAAAGTTGATCATGGTATCTGAACTTCATTATTAGTAAGATTGACTAATCAAATTCGAGATACTTTAATAGTTTTTTTTATATAGATTTTTTTCTTCTCCAAATTTTGAACTCAAAACCCTTTAAAAAGTAGACGAGTTTACCTACTACTGCACCAAAGTTGTATATTGGTGTTCAGAATAATCAATCTAGTTGTTTTTATCTATGAATATTATCATCATAGTTATAAAACTCAGACCGGCTCGACCGACACGGAACCCGGTGACCCAGCCATGAGACCGGGCCAGTTATCTCATTAGATCGACTATGTTTCAAACCCAGCTTGACCCGGTTTGACCTGACGTGTTTCATAAAACCCGGTGACGTCATTTTTTAAAAAAAAAGCAAAATCATGTGGTTTAGTAAAGGAAAAAAATGACATTGCTTTCTCAATTGAATTTGCTTATTCTCTTACAATTTGAGATCCTAGTGCACCAATTTGGTTACGAATTTCAATTTCTTCATTTGTTGGAATTGATTTCAATTTAGATACTAATCAAAATTTTATGATTATTTTCTTTTTAGCTTATCTATGGGCGGCTTTGGCTACGCTCGATGGTGAAGATCAATGAGGACCTGCACGTGAGGCTTTTCCAACAATGAGAGGTCTCTCTTCGATCCCGACACCGATAAAGCCACTTTTTCAACTCTCCAAACTCCCTTTGTTTGTATTCTTCAAGGGTTTTATTTATTTATTTCCCCTTTTTCCCATTGTCCCCCTCCCATCCATCCCAGGATCATACAAGCCTTTTTCAACCCCGTTTGATTTCGTCATCTATTAGCCTGTTACCCATGTGGCCTACCCTAAGTTTAGTTTGATATGATCATGATGCAACCAACAAAAGTGTTTGTGTGATATGAAATTTGAAATTTGAATATTTTTACGTATTTTTGAAGTCATTTTATATTATGATGGATGTTTAAATAAATGCATATTATTTATGTTAGTTTTTTAATTTTTTAGGTTATATAGACTTAGTGATCCACTAGTTGAACCAATGACCTAATGACCCAGTGGGTAGCCGGGCCAAGTCCTGCGCTAGGTTGTATAACATTGATTATTATATTATTATTAGGTGTATAGAGATAACGTATCCCAATATATAGCTGTATTTCCCTGATCAAACATGAACTTAATTTGGAAAAATAGATGTCTAATATGCAGAAAAGCGAATCTGAAAAGGCTAGTGTTTGCGAGGGAGTGAGTGAGACTGTGACCAGTGACCAGTGAGGAGGGTGCCACTCTGCAAAAACAATAAGGTCATTACAATTCAAGTATTCAAATTCAACCCTAATTAGGTAGCTTTGTCCCCAGTCTCACAGTCACAGTGAGTCAGTGGGAAACCCTAAAAAGCCTAAGAGGACTCCCCCTAGCTACCACTGTTGTCTGTGACAAAGTATTTTTAAAAGTGCAGAGATAAAATAAAAATAAAAAAATGGTTCCATGAAGGAAGGGCAGATGAACATGCGGACAAGGGGCTCCAGCCTGCACTGCTGTCCGGCTAATGTCCCCACAACTACTCCCCCCCCCCCCTCTTTTCAATTGCCTATTTCGTTGTTATTTTTTACTGTCCCAAAGTTTGAATGATTTTCTTCTCTTCTCAGTTCATATATATAACCATGCAGGCTTTTTTCCTTTTCTTTTTCATTTTCATTTTTTGCCTCTCTCTCTCTCTGATGTCATGGACGTGTGTATAATTGAATCCTATGGCAGGCCCCCCACGGAGCTGCCTACTCTTCTCCATTTTCATCATGAGGCTAACTGATCCAATATGCTCTTAATTTGATTCTCTTTTGCTTAGGTTTAGCTTTATTTTTGTTACTCCACATTTAGCCGCAACAATTAGATGTTAAACAAACTTTACTTTTATAAAGCATTCGGAAGACTTTATCTGCTCTTGGCCATATTTTCTTTCCCTATTTAATTTACTCTCGTGTAGTTATTACCACATTTAAACATACAGTTATCATGTAATTACAATATGGTTTTAACATTCAACATTCACATTTAAATATATTCATTGACAGACATAAAGTCACCAACCCAGTAATAAATAATAAATGGCTTGTCAATATTGAAGTAGCATGACCACGAGGAATTTAACCAAGCACTTTTGTCAATATTGTATGATCCTACTGATTGAAGCCAACCTTCTTTGTCACAATTGTTTGATATTAATCTTTCTAATCAACCAAGGACCATTGCTATATACATGTGGCAAATTTTGAGTGAAAATAAAAATAATTCTGGAATGAAAAAAAAAGAAGGAAATATCCATCCCATAAAATGTGATTTAATTCGGTTAACAAATCTCACATAAAATTTGGATTGGGCATATTTACTTATTGTGAAATAATTATTAAAA
Organism: Nissolia schottii; assembly: GCA_003254905.1. Lineage (NCBI taxonomy): Eukaryota > Viridiplantae > Streptophyta > Magnoliopsida > Fabales > Fabaceae > Nissolia > Nissolia schottii. The sequence continues at coordinate 60,248 of QANU01005381.1, forward strand.
ACTTGCATTACTGAAAATAATATTAAAGATTGGCCATCAAATTATTCACATAAATAGAGTTTAATTTCAATTCACTGAACAAAAAAATAAAACTAAAAAATTAAGTGGTTTGACAATTGTCTTGAATTTCAATCTTGTAGTTGTAAATGTTAAACATTGAACGAGTTAAAGGGCACGAAAAATATAAGAAATAGACAGAGAACAGAAAAATAATGATGTTATGTTATCAGAGTTATGTTTACAATGGAGGGTGAGCCTATTTATAAGCTGAAAACCTAACGGCCAAAAGACAAATTACAATCAATCAAATATTTAAAAGATTATAATTAAATCAAATCAATCAAATCAAATCATTTAAAATCATTAACATAAATTATTCTTAAAAGTAAAAAATTAATACTTATAGAGTTTTATTCTATGTGAACCAACTTGAGTCGAATTAGAATAGATGGACTCCGAACATACCAGCACAAGTTTTGGTTCAATCCCTCCCTCCAAACACACACTTAAAACAGCACCGAGAAAACAACTTGATACAATTTTGAAGAACTGCACTGCCGTGTGCTGTGTGCTGTGTGTGCACAACAGAAACTCTTTCTGCAACATTGATGAATAATGCTCCACCACGTGAGACAGCACATGTTCTCTCCGTCTGCCTTAAATTTTGGCATAAAGAAACATGCCAATTATGTGAAAGCCCTGTTTTGGGGGAGAAAACTTAGTTACACATGAAGAGGCTCAGCGATACTCATGATACAGATATCAAGTATATACAGATGAAAAAAAATTATTAGATCCTCGTTGAATGTTTGACAGAACTGTGCTCTGAATAACCTATATTTAAATTTTGCAGTTAAAAAGCTCATAGTTCGATTTTGGGTGGGTTCGGTCCATCTATCTGTATTTGGTGTGCACTGGCCAACTTGTTCCTTCTGTCGGTCGGTGATGCGCTTTTGGCCTTAATTGGTTAAATCATGCTTTCGATGCTGTTACTTTAAAAAAATTAGAGTGGTAGAAGCAAGTTCATGCTCTAATACCATTTGAAGAACCATCTCTCCTAAAAAAATAGATTGATGAAAGAAGTCAATTTTAATAATTTTTTATTATATCTCTTTACTTGTGTACTATTGTCTATTATTTCAAGCTGCAGTACTGTCACTATATGTGAGTGACGAAAGAAGAATTCTACTTATGTGGAGTGTAAGTTAATGCAACGTTAAGAATATTTGCACATGAAAAAAATTATTGTAAGAACACGAAGTATTAAGTAAATTATGTTCTATCCAATAAAAAGAGTGACATTTTAATTTAAGTTATTACTAGGACCTACACCTTTATCTTAGAATTCACTCTATGCAACACAATCGATCTTGGTGCTCGCAATAATTTCTCATGCCGGTGGGGTAAATTGGTAGGGCCTTGGATTAAGAAACTGACACCCTAGTACGGAACTCAGGGTTAATTACTAAATACAAAAAATCACCACGAGGAGATTGGAAAGCTGGGGAAGGGGATATGCATATTGGTGGGAATCAAGCAAGTGAAAGATGTGACTTTTGAAATATTGTCAACTAGTGGCTTGGTTTATACATGGCATTTTATAATATGGACGCGTTTCATATGTAACAATCCCTTTCGTTTACCACTATGACTGTGCATGGTGGTCGTGTTCTTTTTTCTTTTCCTCTTCACATTCTATTTTTGAAACTTCTTGCCAGTGATGGTAAATTTTGTTATCATCCTAACTTGGCACGCCTGAATGCCTGAACAAGAAGAAATGATGTTGAGGCTTTTCATGAGTACATCCTGAGCAATATATATATATATATATATATATATATATATATATATATATNATATATATATATATTCATAATCATGATATATAAGACAAATGAAATTAGTTTGATATTTGAGTTAATTGTTATGCACTAATAGTATAATGTTAAATTGTTCATGTCACATAATCAAAAATATTTGGCTGTCTCACATTCTCTCCCACTACTTAAAAATTTAAGAATGTGAAATGATTTGATTAGATGATATTATAAACTCTTAATATTTTGTTAAAATAGAAACTAAATATTTTCAGCATGATGAAGATGTATTAATAACCAACAAATTATTATGTGACACTAAAATTATACCCATGATTCACAACTTACAATTGTGCTGCTCTGACTTTTGAGTGAATTAAATTTTCATCTTTTATGTGATTGCTTGAACATTTTAGTTCTTCTAGTTGACACTATAGTTTTTATTTTATTTTTATGAAAATCTTTCTAGTGTCTTTTTATACACCTTGTCATTGTTTTAGGTGTCTCGTGCTAGCTTTGAATTCCTTTTTACTATTTACTAGTCTTCTTAATTCGTCATTCTCTGGAACACTACAGATTATCAGGATTTCCCACATAGTTTCAGAAAGAAAAAATTCACACAAATTATGAGGAGACTGAAAAGGTAGTCTTTTTAGGCAGGTTAAATGTTAGACATGTAACAATTCAAACATACGCGTGGACATCTAGTTAGAAAAGAATGGAATCCACCATACTCTTTTTCCTAGTTTTTCTCATTTTATACTTCTCCTTCACTCTTTTCTACCACGGTCTTTATGTACCAGGCTCTTAATACCCGATCCGGCCCAATAACTCGGTCTGAAACTTTTTTAATCAAGTTTAGATTATGAAATTTGACTCAATGTACTTCTTCGAAGTGAGTTTAGGTCATACTTTGATTTTACTTGTCTTAGTCCAAAAATAAATATCTAAAGGAATATTTTAATTAGATAACTAGTAATAAAATATAAGATTTTCTACTGCAACTAATACATTTAACATATTAATGTTATTTTTATATTAATATGATTTGTTTTAAAACAGTTACACATAATAGTTACATATATGAGTCTTTGTTATAAAGCAGATTTCAAAAGCATTTTTAACTAAATGAAGGCAATTTCAAACTTAAAAGATAAAGATTTGGTCAATTTTATTTAAATCAAATCACATTTAAAATTTAAATCAAATTTAAAACGAATCAAATTTGAGATGATAATGTAATCGAATATTAAAAAAATATATATCTTAATTCACGTTATATTTATAACTGAAATTAAAATTATTTTAAACACTATAATTGTGTACATATATGAGTTTCCATTATGAAGTAGATTTCAAAAATATTTTTAACTAAATAAAGATGACTTTAAATTTAAAAGATAAATATTTGGTCAATTTCAAATTTAAAAGATACATTATAAATTAAATATGTGATATTTGAAGCAAGTATAAAATCAAATTTTTTTATTTACTATTTACTCCTTATTCAATTTTATTACGTATGGTTGATCATAAACTCTAAAAAATCAATGTGATTGATTTTATTTTTCCTCACCATTATAATAAACTAAAATCTCTACTGACTCCTCACTCATTTTTTTTTTTACTAAAAAAAAAAAGACTAATTTGGATCAATACCTACCCATAACAAAGCAACAACGTTTAATTTGGATCAAAGGCATCGGATATCCTAACCTATGATTGGCTTGAGTAGATGAAATCACCCGCAAGCTGCTACTTGCCCAGAGTCAGCAAAACACAGTATGGCATGTAGCCACCAGTGAGTGCAGAAGGGAGCAATGGCAAGGCAGAAGAATATGAAAAGTGCCTTACTAATATAATAATGAATATGATAACATAAAAAAATATATAAGATTGATATTAAACTTTTAGCATTTATTTCGGAGTGAATTATTTCAATTATCTATTGTCAAATGGATTATTAGTTTTATTCATGTTACTATTAAGTTTTGATTAATTATAATTTTATTAAAATCTAATGTTTGATTTATAATTTGTAAATTATTAATGAAAAAATTAAGATAGCCAAAAAATTATGTAAAAAAATAAGTGAATCCCATCACTTTATATCATTCCACCATTTCTACAATTTCTGTCAATAAAAACTAACAAAAAAAATTTCTGATCGAGTAGTATGCTCATAATTATGATTTGGTTTAACAAAAAAGAATCACATTTTTGTTTCATTTCATTAAATTATTATGATTTGAGATATTTAAACTGCAACCTAAATGAAATGAAGCCTATATACACGTCAGCCACTTTGCACACGCATGTATGAACGGATCCAAACAAACGGTAAAAACTTTCACCTCCGAACCCAAACAAACCCAACCCACTTGCTCCGTATGCCATCAAAGAAAACAACAAACTGAATATCAAAAACCTGATTCAACCGGTGGACCTCACAATATAAACCCTCCATGTTCTCTCTTCTTTTTCTTAAATTTTATTTTCATTTATTCCTTCCGTAAATTATTTATTTATTTCCTTTGCGAACATAGTTGTTCCAAATAATTATCATCATAACATTACTTGAGAGGACCCTTTTGACCCGGTAGGGAGGGACCCACGATGCCGCAAGCCACCACATTAACATCCAAGCACGCACATGATCATGATGTGATGATAATATCTGAAGTTATCCCTTTGTTGTGACCTAGTGATAAATATTCTATCTTATGATACCATAATAATAATAC